>BQNB010000655.1:0-162763 GCA_026074375.1 Tanacetum coccineum | reverse complement strand
TATTTGGCATTTTAAGTCCGTTTTTGGTTATTTTAGCTTGTTTTTAAAGGTAAAAGGCATGTGTAATTAAGCACATACCAGAGACCCTTTTTGAGGACGGCACGTGCTTTGATTGATGTTTATGGTGAAGAATTAACTCTTCGAGTTGATGATGAAGCCATAACCTTTAAAGTTGGTCAAACTTCGAGATACTCCTACAATAATGCTAAATCGGTTAATCGAATCGATGTCATCGACGTTTCATGTGAGGAGTATGCTCAAGAAGTGCTCGGTTTTTTGGATAGTTCTAAAAGTGGCAATCCCACTCCGTCTTTAGATCCTATCCTTTCTACTTCTTTCCCCTCTCTCACTCCTTTTGAAGGAGGTGACTTCATTTTGGAAGAAATCGAAGCTTGTCTTACAAATGATTCAATTCCACCGGGAATTGATGATGCCGACTTTGATCTGGAGGGAGACCTTCTTCTACTCGAGAAGTTATTAAATGATGATCCATCATCTCCTCTCCCTCCGAAGGAACTTCATTTTGAGGAAATTAAAATGATAAAATCTTCTATTGATGATCCTCCCGAGCTTGAGCTCAAGGATTTACCGTCTCATCTTGAATACGCGTTTTTAGAAGGAACCGATAAATTACCCGTCATAATTTCTAAGGAATTAAAAGATGAAGAAAAGTCTGCCCTTTTAAAAGTTCTTAAGTTACATAAACGGACCATCGCATAGAAAATTTCCGACATTAAGGGTATCGACCCTAGTTTTTGTACTCATAAAATCTTAATGGAAGAAGATTTCAAACCGGCGATCCTACTCTAAGAATTTGATGTTTTTATTCGTGATAAAAAAGGAGCGGAGAATCTCACGGCCGACCACTTATCAAGACTTGAAAATCCCCACTAAGATGTTCTTGAGGACAAGGAAATTACCAAAATATTTCCTCTCGAGACCCTTAGAATGATATCTTTACGTGGTGATTCTAGTACACCATGGTTTTCCAACATTGCAAATTACCATGCGGGAAATTTAATTGTTAGAGGGACGTCGTCCCAACAAAAGAAAAAATTCTTTAAGGATGTTAAGCATTATTTTTGGGACGACCCCTACTTGTTTAGGATTTGTGCAGATCAAATGATTAGACGATGTGTTTACGGCCAAGAAGCCGTTGATATCCTCACGGCTTGCCATAATGGACCCACCAGGGGACATCATGGTGCGAACTACACCGCTAAGAAAGTCTTTTATTTCGGTTTCTATTGGCCAACTATTTACCGTGATGCCCGTGACTTGGTCACACGGTGTGACGCTTGTCAGCATCAAGGCAAAATCTCGCAAAAAGATGAAATTCCTCAAAATGCAATTCAAGTATGCGAGATCTTTGACGTATGAGGCATCGACTTTATGAGCCAGTTCCCATCTTCTCGAGGGAACAAATACATTCTCGTAGCCTTTGACTATTTGTCTAAATGGATTGAAGCAAAAGTGCTCCCCACTAATGATGCTCGAGTTGTTGTTAAATTTTTGAAATCTATTTTTGCCCGATTTGGATCTCCTTATACTATAATTAGTGATCACGGTACTCATTTTTGCAATGACCAATTCGCGAAAGTCTTGCTTAAGTATGGAGTTACCCACCATCTTTCTACCGGGTATCATCTATAAACGAGTGGACAAGTGGAGGTTTCAAATCGTGGTTTGAAACGTATTTTAGAAAGGACCGTAGGTGAAAACCGTGTTTCATGGTCCTATAAGTTAGATGATGCATTATGGGCCTTCCGTACCGCATTCAAGACACCCATTGGGTGCACTCCTTATAAGCTCGTGTACGGAAAGGCTTGCCATCTTCCTATCGAGCTTGAACATAATGCCTGTTGGGCCTTGAAACATTGTAATTTTGACCTTAAGATCGCGGGTGATCACCGAAAAGTTCAAATAAATGAATTAAATGAACTCTGGGATCAAGCTTACGAGAACTCTTTAATCTACAAAGAGAAAACGAAGAAAATTCATGACTCCAAGATTAAGAACCGTGTTTTCAACGTTGGTGATCGAGTTCTTCTCTTCAATTCTCGATTAAAGATTTTCTCAGGCAAGCTTAAAACCCGTTGGGCCGGACCATTCACCGTTGCTCAAGTTTTCCCTTATGGTGTTGTCGAGTTATCTCAAACCGACGGACCAAACTTCAAGGTGAATGGTCATAGACTTAAGCATTATTTTGGAGGGGACATACCACAAGTGGTTGTCCCGGATCTCCAAACTTTCCCTATGGACCACTAAATTCGAGGTCGAGTCAGGCTCGTGACTCGGTTAACAAAAATAAGTGCTTCGTGGGAGGTAACCCATGCTTATCCTTCATAGTAGTATATTAATAAGTGTTAATAAGTGTGATGTGAGGGGGCTCGCCTCTTCCTTTCTCGTGTTTCGTGTTTTGAATTTTATGTCTAGGATTGCTCGGATTTTGAAGGCTCTCGTGCTCATGGTTTTGTCCATCGTTCACTCAATCTTTAATCCTTCGCATGCTTATATAGGGGAATCCGATATCCTAGATCTTATTGATTAACGTTTATCTATTAGCATAATTAATAAACGGCTTTAGATTTGCGTAGAGACCCCTTAATATTTGGATTATGCCTTGAAATTAATATGGGGGTGACAGTCTCACATTGAGGACAATGTGTAGTTCTAGTATTTTCACCAAAAATATGTAATTTTATGCCAAAAATTTAAAAATTTTCAAAAATAGAATAAGTATTTTGACATGATGTTTTGTCTTTTTAAGGAATAAAATTTTGACTTGATTGAGCATGTTGCGCTCTTCGGAGGCGTGTTGAGCTCTAGGGCTTGTTTCCGTAACTTTTTTAGACTAAGCAGTCACGAATTTGCGAAGAAAGAAAAATTGGATAGGTTTTAATTAACATGTAAGCGATAGTCAAGGATTATTGGGGGAATTTTGAGGTTGGGAATATACTGCCGGGGATTAGTGGTATTTTGTCGCTTTTTCTCCCGTAAGCTCCTAACCAGACTAATAATAAGTGCTATTTTCGGAAACTAAACTTAAATCGACAATTTTTTAATTCGAAGCTTTATTAATGTTAGTAACATTAATTTAATTAATCTTAGTTTAGCTATATACTTTAATTTTCTAAAAATAAATTTTCTCTATATCGTGGTAAAAAAAATGTCATGTGAATAATAAAAACTGTGGGTTGATAAAAGTTTACAGCATCTTGCCGGCTCACAACCAATGTTGCAGCCTTCAAAAAGGTTGAGGATTACCGTTGCTTAAATAAGTATAATTGTATTTGTTAAGTGTTATGCTTGAATAAATATAAGGAAAATCTCTTTTTCTTTAATTTAAATATATTTTTGAACTAAGACTAATTTGCTTTAGTTATAGTATCTCTTTGTATAAACGGAAAGGTACAAGGTTATTAAATCGTAATGTCTGAAAGTCCAGATACTTAGTCTCTGTGATGTGTCAAAAGCTGGTCCACCTTAGCCGCAAGATTGGGATGTTCCGAGACGAAGTCGCTACAATGGTGAATGATCACGCCTTCAAACTCATTGTTCTTGTGTGAGACGTGAAGCATAGAAATATTGCAACTTTCTAAAATGGTTGATCCTTGGTTGAAATTTAAAATTAGCACACTCACATGATATATAATAATTGTCGGGAGCGAAAAGTTTACAAATTGCAAATATGAGTAGTGTTAAGTCATCCTTAACTTGTACTTAATGCGATCCGTTGTAAGCTTAGTTTGGACAAGTGAAAAAGTCGAGACGATGAAATTATTCTTTTAGACATTTTTAATTAAAATGCTTCTTATTCCGTGACCCGAAAAATTATGAAAATAATGAAAGTCCGAACATGTTAGTTAATTGAGAAAAAAAAATACAAAAATATTAGTTGTAGTTAGTGTAAATATAAAAAAATTGTAAAAACGGGACTTATCGAAGCTATTGATCCTTTATTTCCCTTTGGCAAACACTTTGCTACTTTTTGAGGTTATTAGTCAAGGGGGATTTAGGGTCTTAGTTTTCTTAAGTGTTTAATTATAGCATTGCGCGAGGACACGACAATATCTTAGAATGTGGGATTTTGGTATGTGCTTAATTAACACATACCTTTGACCATTAAAAACGAGCTAAAATGACAAAAAACATACCAAAAATACATTGTATTTGTGTGTTTTGCATTTATGTTGTGCAGGAAACGAACATCAAAGAAAAAGACACAAAGCGAAGCCAAAAGAACAAAACCGAGCACGGGACTGGAAAGAGCGTGAAGCCAAAGTCAAAGAAAGTCAAAGTTGAAGGTCCTGATAAACTGAATGGATCTTTGCAGCCTATAAAGGATGATAGCCAGGATGTATAAATACAAATGACTATGTAGAAACAATGACTATGAATACTATGTGTTAATGCGGAATCTTAACACAGGTACTAAGAAGAACAATGAACAACTGAATAACAACTTTATTAATGTGTTCTTGAGGATTACAGATTGCTAACTATGATATTGTATGATCTCTATTATCTTGTCTGAAAAACTAACTACTAACTATGCCTAGGGTTCCTTTTATATAACTCAAGGATAACCCTAAAAGGCTTACATATCTTTTTCTAAAATATCTCATAAATATCTTTTAAATATCTTCTCAACGGTACTAACTAACTTTCTACTAACGGTACTAACTAACTAACCATACTTAATACATTGTACTGTCGGTAACTAAGTATAACTGTCGATACTAACTATTTGTTCTAACGGTACTAAGTTAAGAGAACATTATTCCTAACAATCCTCCCTTAAACATGAATGTTAAACTATGTTTAAACTTTCTGTTACTTCAATCCTTTAAGCACATCTTTTAATGCACAGAGATGAATCCAAACATTCTTTATCATTTCTTAATCTGGTACACTCAATCCGTCATTAGCAGGCAACCTTGTCTTTTCAGCAATTCAGGCAACATCCTTATCAGCACTCAAGCAACATCTTTGTACCTACAATCCAACTAAGTTGGTTTTGTAGTTTTTGGCAAACTACCAGCCATTAACGGATTTGATGTTCCTTTACCAGTAGCCGTTTGCTCTGGGATAGATAACTCTTCATCTAAGAATATGGTGAGTTAATTACCATAACAGTATTATGGTAAACTGCAACCATCAACGATTTGATTTGTTCTTACCAAATACCGTTGTTTTGGACTAGCCAATGCTTCATTGTCATAAATAGTGCGATTTGATATAAACCATATAGTTTATTAGCAAACTTATCAGCTTATCAATATGATTTGAGTAGTCTTTACCAAGAACTGTTAAATCTTAGGACTAATCCAACATTTCACCAAGAAGCAAGTGATTGAGAACCCTACAAGTTTTTGGTAAATTGTAACATAAACGATTTTGATGAAGTCATTACCTGTAACCTATTTGGCTTGTTGACTAGCCAATTCTTTATGCCCTTAAGCATGGTGAATTGATAACCATTTGTTGTGTGGTGGTTAGCCAACACTCAATCCCTTCTCACTCCATCAGTCTAATCTTAGATTCTAAATCAGCAAGTACCTTCTTGATAAATCGTATCAATTCCAATGCCATAGTACTTTCTTCTTCAGTACTCTCATTGTGTCCTTCAGTACCTTCAACTTGTTCATCAGTACTAACTTTGGATTCGTCAGTACTAACTATTGGTCTGTCAGTACTAACTTTTTCAAAGTCGGTACTAACTCCTTCCTTGTCAGTACTAACTTCATCTTCAGTACTAAGACTATCTTCATCAAACTCCTTTTCTTCATCCACCATTTCTCTTGTCCTCCCTTCACTTTGAGCATTTTCTGTTTCCATGTGATCAATTTTATCTTCAGGCATCACATCAAACAGAGGATCTCTTTGAACTGATGATTCTCCTTTTGCTTTCTTCCTCCCTTGTTTGGATACAGACTCTTTGTGCATCCTATATTTCTTTGAGAAGCTCTTCCTTGGGAATCTTTGTTGCAATGAGATAATCTTCAGATATTCTTTATGATGCTTCTTGAGCTTTGTGATCGTAGCCTTCAAGAGTTTAATTTCCTTGGCTTGATCTGAAACCTGTTTACATAAAGAGATACAAAGATCATAAACATTTTGGAGAGGCATGTTCATCCTCATTCCTTGAAGGATGCATCATTGGATGAATGATCTCCAAGGATTCTCCACCAGTAGTTCTGGGATTGAATACGGAACAATAGGGTGGTGAAGACTTGTGTGATGGTCTTAGTAAGTTCTTGGGGAAGGGTCAGTAAAAGGTACCTCCACTTGGTTGAGCAGAAGTTAGTCAGGCATGACTCATTTTGGTTGAGCATGGAGAGGGTGATGGTTTGTTCAACAGATAGTCTCTCTGAGAAGCACCCTCATCCTGATTTGGTTTGGACATAATTATCAAACAAATGTGTAACTTTTCCTGAGAAATGTTTTCCCTTCTTAATCATAAAAGAAAAAACTTTACTAGTTAAACTATTTACAGGAAAGTGATCTAAAGGTACAGTTATATTAGCTAATTTTCTACCTAAAAATATAGAAATAAAACGAGGATACATTACAAACTTCTTCTTAGCCTCTAGATGTCTAACATACCATCAAAAATAATTTGGAAAAAATATACCTTTTGATTAGTTGTTAAACAAATTACAGCTGTGGCAATATTTGTAGGAATTTGATCCCAAGAGGTACTTTTTGAACTTAAACAATGATTAATTGTGTGAATAAAAACTTCCATTGGGGTGAAAACAAAGCTTTATTAAATGTTAACACAGTTAAATTCCTTTCAAATCCCATTAAGCGAATAGCATCATAGATATCTTGATTTGGTAATGATTCTATCCCATCCGCAAACATCAAGAAATAAGATCATTCGAATAGATCCTCATAGATAGACACAACTTTGCCCAACTACTTTTGGCAGTTATGTGTCCTAACATTGTTGATTGTTGGACTTAGCATACGTCCAAAATTGTTCAACGAATTATGTCCGAAACTACCAGGACTTACAGAGAGCCATGATAAATATAACTTCTCTGAAGAAAATCAGAGACTCATGAAACTCAACATTCACTTCAGTCATTTCCAATATGCGACATGATGTGCTTAGGACAGACTCAAAAGCAGCCATTGTAGTCTTGAGAAGAGAGAGATCAGTCAGTAAGAAGAGATTGGGGCTTGTAAAGAAGAATGTCAGTTAGAGAGATTTGCAAGATAACTGTGCGATTGAGATGGATTCTTATAGGTTTGAGACCTAATTTTAAAGAAAAATGTTCCAATTATCACTTGTACCCTTGGCGGTATTTTCTCCAATGTCTCTTTAGCGTACAAACTTAGGCCCAACGGTACTAACTTTGCATGGTCGGTACAAACTTTTGTTCCAAACAAAGAATTAACATGTAATACATGAATGCTTCAGCACCATCAGTAACTCTTCTTTGTGACTCTCTAAATCTTCTTAAAGCGTTGACAAGCATCACCTCTAGTTAATGTGTATCCATACAACAAAAAAATTTGTAAACTCTACCACTTGACCCATCTAACCATGACTCACTATTCAGGTGGCTGAACCAACCTCCCCTCACCATCAACACATACTAACCAATTTTACCTGGTACACACCACTCCAATGGTATGCATTCCCTTGGTTGTCAAACATGACATAGACACGTCTCTTGGTGGGTTGAACCACACATGCAAAGACTCTTTGAATGGTCTACATAATCTCATGTCTTCAAAATGCTTCACAAGAGAATTCTTACTCTGAATCCAAGCACGAACAACTTGAGCAATCTTCTTACTCTTGAACTTAGTTCACGTTGAGTAGTGCTCATAACTAGTTATGTGTGTGTGTTTTGGGGTTTCTTGGAACAAGTTTGATTTGCCATGGTGTGTTTCACCTCTTTCATCCACATATGACCCATTCATACTGCCTCCCTTTAACCAATGTAGCTTATGGATTTATCATCCCTATTGAAACAACCAAGAACTGAAATCGGCTAACATCAAATGCCTTGGTTAGTAGATCAGCTACATTGTCATTTGTGTGGATCTTAAGCACCTGTATGAGTTTCTTCTCATATGCATCTCGTATGAAGTGGTGCCTAATAGCAATATGCTTTGTCTTCGAATGATATACTGGATTCTTAACAATGCAAATGGTGCTTTCATTATCAATGTAGATCTTTGTGTTCATGAAGTTGAACCCATAGTCTAACATTTGATTTTGAATCCATAAAACTTGCCCACAGCAGCTTGCAGCTGCAACATATTCAGCTTCTGTTGTTGAAGTGGCCACAATGGTTTGCTTTTTGCATTGCCAAGTAATAAGTCTCCTGCCAAGAAATTGACAACCTCCTGTTGTGGATTTCCTGTCAAGATTTGCACCAGCATAATCACTATCTGAGTCATACTCTGCAATTATAGGAGCATCAGACCAAACCTTAGGTTGAACTTCTACATTTGATTCATTGACAACTGGTTCAGACACTAATTCAGAAGGTTCTGTACTAATGTTAGAGTCACAGGTATCAAGTTCAGTTGTTTGGGAATCAGATTAACTCACAACTGATTCATTTGGTTGAGTTTTTTTTTGGACCATATGTATATTGTGAGTCATCTATTTCAATATCAGGTCCAAAGGGCAAATAATTCCATGTCATGGGTGGAGGTACTGCTTGCATTTCACATGTTTTACCAAGCCTTTTATGCAAAGGTAGATTTTCAAAATCACTTTCTGGCTTATAAATATTCCATCTAGTTTCTGTTTGACTTGAAGGCCAAGAAAGAAAGTAAGCTCTCCCATTGAACTCATCTAAAATCTACTCTTCATCAATGCTTCAAATTCATCACACCAAGACTTCTTTGTAGACCCAAAGATGATATCATCCACATAGACTTGAACTAAAATGATATCATGTTTGTCCTTCCTTAAGAAGGAGGGGTTTTGTTAATTGTCCCTCTTCTGTATCTATTCTTCAACAAGAAAGTGGATAAAGTAGCATACCATGCTCTGGGAGCTTGATGTAATCCATACAGAGCTTTAACCACTTTGTAGACTTTCTCAGGATATTTAGGATCTAGGAAACCTAGTGGTTGAGACACATATACCTCTTCATCAATCTTGCCATAGAGAAAGGCACTTTTCACATCCATCTGATAGACTATAAAGCCCATATATGAGGCAAATGCTAAAAAGATCCTATGGCTTCAAGCCTAGCCACAGGAGCAAAAACCTCATCAAGTCTATTCCTTCCTCTTGCTTGTGTCCTGAGAGCAACCAATCTCATTGTTCCTGGACAACCACTCGGGGCTCTTTCATCCTTCTTATTTCGGTATCCCACTTTTGTACCGATAGCCTTTTCCAAGTTAAGGCAAATCTACCTAGGATCCAAACTTTTTGAATCTCAAACTGCAACAATTCTTCTTGCATAGCAATCAACCAGCTTTCATCTTGCAAAGCTTTCTGAAATCTTCCTTGGGTTCATATTGAGATAGAAACAAGCAATAAACAACGATGAAAGTCCCTTATGATTGTTCTCCTTTGCTTTTGAACATAACTGACAAAAGCATGAGCTTCAGAACTTTTATTTACTTTGCTTCTTGTTTTTCTGCTGATGTTGGATCTCCTAGAATAAGTGCTGAAGGATGAGAGGGTATAATTCTTGATGTGGGAATAGGACTAAGATTCACAACTGTTTCCAAATTTGTGAAGTCAGCCTCTGCACCCTCATCATCATAAGATGAATGTGTAAAGATACCATCAGTAGAATCTCATGAAATACTCAAGTGGAGGTATTCTAAGTCATCTTCATTGTAATTGGTTGGTCAGAAAAAGATAGTCCCTTATTAGTCTGGCAGTACTAAATGGAATGCTAACAGTAATTAACAAAATTTACGTCACACCAAACTAGCTTAGCTGTAGTGCTACAGTACAAAACTTGTTAGTACCGCTAGACTTAGCAGCTCCTGTCTGAGTAACCATGCTCTCAGTTTCTTGTTCAAGATTCTTCCTGAGAGCTTCAGCTTCCTTTTCTTGCCTTTGAAGTCTTGCAAGATCATCTAGAAAGATGTGTTCTTCCTCTCTTGGACCTCCTCCCTTTTTATCTGATTTTGAAGCAGATGAGTTTGTGGAAGAATAGGAATGCCATATTGGCAGTTCAAAGCAGTCATTAATTAAATGCATCTTCTTTTACAGAATCTCAGCATAATTTTGTCTTTTTGTGCCTCTTTTTGGTTAGATTCTGTTACTTGCAGTTAGGTTAGCTTGATTCTCTGATCTAACAGAATGATAGTTCATAGAATCAGTCAAATAATCAAGGTCAAAAAGCCAATTTGGTCCTTTCCCTGCAACATTGGGTTTGTTCTCTAAGAAGTTTATGTGCAGGTTTTCTTCAACTCTTTTGGTTTCTAAATTGTATACTCTAAAAGCCTTGCTTTGTAGAGAATACCCAACCAAAAATCCCTCATCAGATTTTCCAACAAACTTGCCCAAGTGGTCTATGGTGTTCAAGATGGTCACATGGCACCCAAAAGGTCTTATATAACTTATAATTGGTGTCTTACCAGTTAAAAGTTCATAAGGTGTCTTATTATGAGGCTTGGTCACTAATACCCTGTTTAGAACATAACAAGCAGTACTAACTGCTTCAGCCCAAAAAGTGTTAGGTAAAAATGAATCTGCAAGCATGGTCCTTGCTGCCTCAATAAGGGTCCTGTTCTTTCTCTCAGCAACTCCATTTTGTTGTGGAGTTCTGGCATTGCTGTATTCCCTCTTGATCCCTTTTAACCCACAGAATTCAATAATATCTCTGTTTTTAAATTCTGTTCCATTATCACATCTAATAGTTTTAACCTTTTGATTCAATTGGTTCTCTATTTGTCTTATAAAGTCCTTAAGGATTGCACTTGTTTCATCCTTAGTTCTTAAGAAAAATGTCCAACTAAATCTGCTAAAATCATCAGTGATAACCAAACAATAGGTCTTATGGTTTATACTCCTGACAGATGTAGGTCCAAACAAGTCCATATGAAGAAGTTGTAGGGTGTGACTAATAGAGCTAACTACCTTGGCCTTACAAGAAGCTTTGTGTTGCTTTCCTTTCTGACAAGCAACACAAGTGTGGTCATTTTGAAAAAGCTTTGTAGGTAAACCTCTGACAAGGTTTCCCTTTACAAGTCTGTTTAGGTTTTTGAAATTTACATGACCCAACCTCCTATGCCATAAGTTAGATTCATCAGTTGTAGCCTTTGCAATTAAACAAGCCAAACCTCCTAAAGGAACAATGTTCTCTAAATTGAAACTGTACATATTGTTTTGTCTGGGACTTTAAGTAATATTAAAAATTTTTTTTTTTTTTCATCAGGTAACTTAAAATCAGGAGACAAAACAAGACATTCAGAGTCAGTAAACAGAACCTTGTTCTTTTTGTCACACATTTGTGACACAGAAAAGAGATTGAAATGCTGAAGTTCTTTCACAAAGCCTACATCCTCAAAATCTAACTTACCAGTTTTTATTTTCCCTTTACCAGTAATATAACCTTTACTACCTCCAAAGGCAACAGGGCCACCATTAAAGTCTTGAAAGTCAGCAAGGTAAGCCTTGTTCCCTGTCATGTGCCTGGAACATCCACTATCAATAATTCCTTTATTCTTTAGAGTTCTATGTGGATTTTCCTGCACATTTAAAAGGAAAGTGATTAGACTCTCGTAGGGAACCCAAGCCTGTTTGGGCTTAGTCTGCCTAGTGGAATCTTTGAAAGTTGAATGATTTCTAAGACTAATCCACATTGTATTTGAGAGAATATGATTTGTTGTATCTAGTGTTCTCCATTTTACAACCTGCTGAAACTTAACAGCATTTTTTTGTTGAGGGACCCATTTTCCCCAACATACTAACGTCTTTACTTAGCAGTATAAACTTTTGTTTGAAAAATTTGTTCTAGTAACTGTTGTTCATTTGAAAAGGCCTTGATGATGGTGAATGAGTTTTGTGAAAAACATTTGCTGGTTTAACACCATTCACAATGGGCTTAACAGTATTAACTTTCAGAGCAGTGCTAGTTAGTACTGTCTGTCTGTTAACATTTTGTCTAGCAGTACTAAAATTGTTAGTACTGCTAGCTTTAGCAGTATTAACTGGATTATTTCCAGTTCTTGTTTGTACTGCTAAAGGTACAAATTGATTTTGTTTATTTACCCTTTGAACATTGTTCCATGTTGGTTTCCTCTCCCCTGTTCCATTACCCTTAGACATATTTTGTTTGTTTAGTTCAACTTGTTTAGCCAATTTTACATGATAATCACAATCTCTTATTAAATGACTAAAACTTCCACAAACAAAACATGCTCTTTCAGTAAACCCATTCCCCAACTCTTTGTTGTTAACCTTAGGTTTTTGACTATGTGTAGACTGATTCTTAACATTTTCCCTAGGTGTATTTACTTGCTTGTTAGCAAAACTAGGTGTATCAAGTCCTTTAGTTTGTACAGACACATACTCATCATCACTATCTGATTCATACTCCTCAATGATAGGAGCATCAGACCAAACCTTAGGTTGAACTTCTATATTTGATTCATGTGTCAACTGGTGTTGCAGACACTAAGTTCAGAAGGGTTCGTACTGATGGTTGGAGGGGGGTTTATAGTATGCAAGTTCAATTTTGTGGGTGGGATTCAGATTCGACTGGGGTTGAGTCATGTCTGGACATATGTATATTGTGAGTCATCTATTTCAATATCAGGTCCAGAGGGCAAATAATTCCCTGTCATGGGTGGGGGTACTGCTTGCATTTCACATGTTTTAACAAGCCTTTTATGCAAAGGTGGATTTTCAAAATCACTTTTATTGCTCTTAAAGACACTTTGGAAAACTTCATTTTCATAACTCAAAATCCCACTATATCTGTAATCACCATACCCTAGCCCAAATTTATCCCTGGCACTCATATGATGATTTACAATTTTACCAAGATTTTTTGAAGAATGATTCCATAATTTGTCTACTATTAAAAAATTTTTCTTTTAAAATTCCCCCCATCTTTTCATTTTGAGCTTTAGCCAACAGATTTTATATGGTATTTAGGAAACTTCTTGTTTTATCATCTAAATCTATTTTCATAAATTTGATTTTTTGTTCATACCAAAGTTGACCTTGTTGATGGGCAACTAACTGTGCTTCAACTTTCTTAAAGCTAGAGTATATAAGCCTTTATTTCTACGCTAGCATCACTAAGTTGCTCTCTCTGAGCATCATATAGTATTTTAAGATTAGCATAAGACTCTTTACACTCATTTGAACAGGAAGTTACCTGTGTGTCTGATCCTGAGCTGTTGCTAGCCATGAAAGCATAATTTTCATCATCTTCTGAATGAGTTGTCCAGTCAACACTTTCTCCATCAACTGTCACCAATGCTTTAGACTCTTCTTTCTTTCCAGTTCTGCTCCCATCTTTATTTCCAGGATTCCATCCATCCCTCCTCCTGTTATCTTCCTTTGTTCTACACTCTCTTGCAAAATGCCCTGTTTTGTGGCAGTTGTAGCATTCCACTTTGGTTTTATCAAAACCAACAGGTTCTTTTGCATCAAACTGTAGCTTTCTACCAGTCTTCTTGTAGAACTTCTTTATTCTCATGGAGATCATTGCCACTTGCCATTTTAAGTCCATTTCTTCAAGGTCATATTCATCAACCTGGTCTAAGTCCTCATGATCCAGTTGAGGACAACTTGATTGACTTGCAAGCAAGGAATATGATGATGTTTGTTCATGCTTTGAATTATGACCAGAAGTATTGGAAACACCATAAGCGGTACTAATATCATTAGTACTGTTGGTGTTTTCAGAAACAAATGCTACATTTTGCAAGTTGGAAGATGATGCAGTAGAGCCTTTCACATCATTTTCAAAGACTCTTAGATTGTTGTACAAGTCATCAAAACTGAGACTGTCCATACCTGGTTTGTTCCTCATAATTAAGGAAACTTGTAACCAAGCAGAAGGTAGAGATCTTAGAAATTTCTGATTTGCATCTTCAGTAGATACACCTGCTCCATGAATCTCTAACTGACTGAGAAGACTTTGGAATCTCTCATAGCCTTTGTGAATCCCATCTGTGTTGGATACAGTGAATCCTTCAAACTGTTGCTTCAAGATGTACTTCTGCATCTTTTTGGATTCATCATTTCCACCAAATCTGGATTTGATGGCATTCCACATTTCTTTTGCATCAGTCATCTTATGGAATTTAGCTAGATGATCTTCTGGTATGGCCATTAGCAAGGTGGTCCTAGCTTTTCTTTCTCTTTCTCTGGCCACTACTTCTTCTCCTGTTTTAGGAGGCAAAATTTTAATTTGTCCTGATGTATCAGTTGTGACTGACACAGGACCATTCCCATTTTGGATAACCTCCCAAATTGGATAGTCTGTATGAGCCAAATAGTGTTCCATCTTCATAGCCCATATATCATATTCTCCCTTTTTGAGAATAGGCAGCTTGATGGTTGAGACTGTATGAGGAGTTTGTTGTGTTGGTGTTTGTTGTTGTGTTGGTTGTGGAGGTGGTGGTGGTGGATTTTCATCTTGTGTTCCAGACATGTTTAGTTTTGTTGGTTGGAGATGAATAACTGGTTTTATCTGTTCTTCTTATTCAGAGTTTCTCAAAGGCTCTGATACCACTTGAAAGTCCTGGTTAAACTGAAAGGATCTTTGCAGCCTATAAAGGATGATAGCCAGGATGTATAAATACAAATGACTATGTAGAAACAATGACTATGAATACTATGTGTTAATGCGGAATCTTAACACAGGTACTAAGAAGAACAATGAACAACTGAATAACAACTTTATTAATGTGTTCTTTTTATTACAGATTGCTAACTATGATTACAATATATTCTCTATGACATTGTGTATGTTTCTTTCACTAACTATGCCTAGGGTTCCTTTTATCGACTAAGGATAACCCTAAAAGGCTTACATATCTTTTTCTAAAATATCTCATAAATATCTTTTAAATATCTTCTCAACGGTACTAACTAACTTTCTACTAACGGTACTAACTAACTAACAGTACTTAATACTTTGTACTGTCGGTACTAAGTATAACTGACAGTACTAACTATTTGTACTGTCGGTACTAAGTTAAGAAAACATTAATCCTAACAACAACTTTTTTAATAACATGAAAATAAGCATTTTTTTAACTACAACTTTTTGTGAAAACTAAAAATAAGCTGGGAAAAAGCACTTTTAAAACAGAAAGACTCAAAATTTAACTAAGACACTTAAGCACTAAACTGTTTTGACTTATAAGACTAAATAAGCTGCTGAAATGCTAATAAGCTGGAAACAACAATTTCCCTAGACCTAATAAGCACAATGGAAGACAAATAAACCAGAAAATAAGCAACTAAAGACAAAAAAGTAAATAAGCAAAATAGGCCAAAAACAACAGGCAAACAGCCTAAGGGATCACTTTTGGGCTTATTTTTAAGCCCTTTGATGGAACCTTATGGCTTGAGGAGGTGCACACCTAAAAAGATTGGCCTATAAGATTTCTAAAACACTAAAAAGAAAAGAGTTTGAAATTCATTAAGGCTATAAAAAAGTGAAGTGAAAATGGCTATTTTTCAGACAGTATGCATTTTTTGGTTTTCTTAAAAAGAGAAATAGCACTATGCAGGCCTACAAATAAGCTAGAAAATAAGCTTCAAAATGAGAAATAGGTTAAAACATATGGAGTTTGACCTCCAATGAGCTTATGCTCAAAATTTAAAATCCTAAAAACACTTTTAACTAAACTAATTTTTGAAAATGAAAAAGCAGTTTTATACTAAAAGTTATTTAACAAAAACTTTGACAGTTTCTCTCATCCCATCACTCACACATCTTCCCTTTTCTCTCATCTAATCTAATATGGCAACTTAATTGTATTAATCCACCCAGACCTCCATATTCATAACTCTATTTTAGTGTTTCATATTATTAACCATTGGCATTAAGAGCTAACCAGGGTGTATTATATCATGTTTGTTTGCAGTCTCGGAACTGTTCATTCATGGTCTTACTGCTGATATTTTCGTGTTATTTTTCTTGTGAAAATGTCATAAAAATAGTTATTATATGTTTTATTTATTTCTGTTTTCGTTGAGTTCAAATCTGCTATAGTTGTGCTTAAATGATATTTTTGAGCTTATTTTTTTTTCTAAGTTTCTTCATAGCGGTTTGGCAAAAGGTAAAAACACAAATCCGTAATTTAAGGAAAAAAGTACAAAAGTACTATACTATAGCGGTTTGGCCATTGTAGCGGTTTGCCGTGGCGGTTTGAATACAGGTGACATCGGTTTGCTATTTGTCATGGTCATGTCTAAACAAACCGCTGCCCAAATTTTTAGTCAGTGGCGGCTTGGTTGATGCTGGCAGTTTGATAATGGTGGTTTGGTTGTAGTAGAGGTTTGATGGTGATGGCGGTTTGGCAGTCGCTGTTTGGTGGTGGCGGTTTGGTAAACCACCACCATGGCGGTTTGATATAACCACTGTGACTGCATGGCAGTGGTTTGCTTCCCACAACCCAACTGTGTTAACTTAGTATTTATCGAGTTGACCGGGTCACTCAACTGAGTCTAAACCAAAACAAATACAAGAAAGACAAAAAGACTCAAAACCATTTAACAATTACAACATCAACCAACTACATAAAACAAACCCACATCAACATCAATTACAACATCACAGCCTCAACAAAAACCATCTTCACTAAACTATATTACCCATCGTCACATACATCATCACAGCCAACTATCTCCAACAAATCCTCTAACCTAACCTCTTAATCCCATCATTACATAATACCACATATCTTCATCACAATTTCCACAACTATTAACAACAAATCCAACACACTACCTAATCTCATCGTCACATAATATCACACTCCATCTCCTCCATGACTCGTAACATAAAAACAATTAAAATAATCTCAGCGTACTTTTCGTATGTATTGGATATATATCATCTTGACCTTTTTGAGATCTATACACACGAAAAGATCATCATTGATCTGTCATGGGTTAAAACCCCTTTGTTATTCGAAATGAAAGATAGATTATAACAAATATGTTACAAACCATTCTTTTTTTCGATGACAAACAAAAACGAAACACCATATACCTACCTGAGACCTCTTTTACGAGATCTTGAAGCCAAGTGTTGCACCTCTCTTCAATCAAAAAAAATGAATTGGTAAAGAAAAGGGCTCATGTAAATTGTTGCTTTGGATTAAGGTATGATGAATGAATGATTGTGTCTGAGTGAGAAGAGAGATGGATGATAGGAGATTGGTTCTTGCGTTGGAATTCGTTTTTGGAAGCAGATACAATGTTTGACTGCGTTTTTTTTAGAATAAGATTAGGGTTAGGGTAATATAAGGAGAATTAGGAATTTGCTTAAGCTTTTATATCCCTAACTCATTTCTTTTGGGCCTTGTATACTATTTTGACTGGGGATTACAAAAATAGGCCAGGACTTAATTGATAATATTAGGCCGAGAAGTGCATTTTCTGTTCTTAGGCTGGTGAAACCTTAGTACACTGAGCAGTCACAAAAACAATGGGCCAATGGTTCTTCATTGATGTTGGGCTGATATTTGATGGGCCTGAACTATTTATGTTCATTGGGCCGCTAAGCATGGTACTTGTTGGATTGAGCCGGGAATAAAACGCTTTCATGACAAGTTAGACTAGACGATGTTTATCCGTTAACCACATTCAAATACAACATTTGTCCTAGTTTAATAACATTTACAAATAACAACACAACAAACAAGATACATAACACTAAAACGATCCTTATAAGATTCACTAAAACGACAAACGGCTAAAGATTCGGATTACGATGACAAGTGATCACGAAGTTGATTTGGTATCCCATATTTGAGATTGAAGTGGGTTTCACGAAGGCGTCTACTTATTTCATCATCGAGATTCCTTTATTTTTACCCTTTTCTTCAAACCACATCTATCGATTGATGAATTGCTTGACCGTATAAGATTATGATTGTAGACTTGAATTATCTAGTTTCCTGTAGGCGGGGTGGTTTAAAAACTAACAATTAAAACTTTTGTGATGTTTGATGACTTTCATCCCTAACTCATCATTGTGTTTGTGATTGATGAATACCTCGATAACTATCACTTAAAGGGTGTTACATTATTCGTTATCAGTGTCGCACGGTAGATGTTGATGTGGATAATTTTAAGGAGAGGTAGAAGAGAGTGAACAGCGAGAGAGCATGAAGAAGAGAAAGAGTAAAGAGAAAGAAAGAGTAGAGTATATTGAACAAGAGAAAAGAGTTGGTATGAAGATTGAGTGAGGTGAGAAGTTAGATCATGATAGAGGAAACGAGAAGAGAATATGAATTAGATGGAGTTTTGAGCAGGAAGACAGTAGGGAAGAAGAGGCAGCCAATCAGACGTTAGTGGAATGAATACGAGAGATGGAAGGGTTAGCAACGAGTATGATGAAGAAGGTAGAGGAGGACGCGGATAGAAGTGAGTGAGATGTGAATGAGAGAAGCAGAAGAGAAGTGGAGAGAGGAAGGAGGAGAGAGTAGAGAGAGCTAATGAAGTAGATAAAGGGGGGTGGGAGAGAGAGAGCGAAGTATGTGGAGATCAGAGAGGTAGAAGAGTAGGAGTACGAGAGGAGAAGAGAGAAGAGGAGAGTATGAGATGAGGAGAGAAGTAATAGAAGAAGAGAAAGAGAAGAGAGATATGATAGAAAGAAGAGCAGAAAAGCTAGTAGAATTGAGAAGTAGGAGAAGAGAGAGAAGAGAGAGTGTAAGGGTGAATGATGAAGAGAAAGCAGAAGAAAGGAGGAGAGAAGGGAGATTGTAGGAGGAGATGCAGAAAGAAGAGGTGGACAGAGAGAGGATGAGACAAGAAGTGGGAGAGACCTAACGGTAGATAAGAGAATGAGGTGCAAGTAGGAGTAGAGACGAGAGGTGTAGAGAGAGTACCGTATGTGAAGAGAGAGAAGAGGATTAGAAGAGTAAATGACTGAAGATGAGAAGTAGTGAGAGAGAGAAAGAGAGAAGAGATTGATAGAGAGAGAACGATGAGAATTAGAAGAGAGGAGAAGATTTAGAATAAGATGCGAGGAGAGAGAGTAGAGATGTAAGTAGATGTAGAGGAAGAGATGGAGAGGTAAGAGATAGAAGAGAGAGAGAGAGAGAGAGATGATGAGAGAGATGAGAAAGAGTAGAGAGGAACGAGAGATTAGAAGAGAGGAGTATAGAGACTGAGTAGGAAAGAATAGGAGATGGATAGAGTAAATGGGGAGATAAGAACGAGCAGAAGATGGAGGAATTTGAAGGATATGGAATTGATGAAGCCAATGATGATAGTAGTATGGAGATGGTGAAAAATTCGTAAGTGAGAACGTAGAAGAGATGTCTGATGATGAGAGAATGAAAAGATGAGTGAATATGATGGATGAACTGACAGAGGTAATAGAGGGTGAAAGTAGAAGAACAGGGAGAGAGAGACAAAGGACGAGAGGTAAGAGAGAAGAGAAGAGATCAGAAGATAGAAGACAGAGTAAAGATGTGGTTTAGAGAGAAGAGGAGAAGTTGTAGATTATAGAGGAGAGTCAAGAGAAATGAGAGATAAGAAGATGTGAATGGAGAATGAGAAGAGTTTACGGAGAGAAGGAGAAGATTAGAAAGAGGTATAGAAATGAAAGAGACTTGAGTAAGAGAGAGAGGAACGAAAGAAGTCGAGGTAGATGAGAGAAGAAGAGAAGAGACAGAGAGGAGGGAGTTAAATCGGAGAGAAGATAAGAAAGGAGAGATGAAGAGAGAGAAAAGAGAGAAGGTAGTAGATGAGAGAGAAGAGAGAAAGAGAGAAGAGAGGTGTAGAAGCAATAGTTAGGAAGAGAGAATGAGAGATGAGAGGAAGATTAGAGATGATAAATGAGAAGCAGAGAACAAGAGATAGAAGAGTAGAAGGGTGAATGAATTTTGAGAAGATTGAGAGAAGAGTTAGTGAAAGGAAGAATTGTTAGAAGAGGTAGAGTAGAGCTTAGAGAAGGATGAGAGATGAAGATACGTAGAGCAGCAGAGGATAGAGAAGGAAGTTAAGAAGAGAGAGAGAAGAAAGAAGAAAAGGAGGTCTAGGAAGATTAGAGAGACTTGAGGTTAGATAGAGAGAGAGAGGATGAGACCAGAGAGCAGAAGTGATGAATCTAAGGAGAGTAGATAAGTGACCGAATGTCAAGGAGAGAAAGACAGAGAGATGCAGAGATAGAAGAGTTCTAGAGTAAAGTGAAGAGAAGGAAAGACGCGAGAGTCAAGAGTCGCAGGAGAGAGACAACGGAGAGAGAGAGAAGAGATAGAATTGTATGAGAAGAAAGAAGACAGAGGTGAAAAAAGAAGAGAGTAAGGAAGCCAGGAAGAGAAGATAAGTAAGAGATTAAGTGAGATTAATCAGATATTTAAGAAGTAGTGAGAAGGAAGAAGATAGAGAAGAGAGAAGCATGAAAGAGAGAGAAGAGAATGTGCAGTAGGAGACGAAAGATAGTAGAGAGAGGTGAGCTAGAAGAGGGTAGAGAGGGGGGAGAAAGGATGAGAAGGAAGAGAGAAGTGGAAGAGAAAGAGAGGAGAGGTCGGGTGCTTAGGAAGGGAGGAGTTGAGAGAGGTAAACAGTGAAAGAGAACTAAGAGAATATGGAGAGATGATTCAGAGGTATAGACGGATAATAGAATATAGAGAGTAGATATAGTAGAGTAGAGAAGTGAGAGATAGAGAGGTGTGTAAGAGAGAAAGGGGGGGGTAGGAGCTAATAGTAAAAGAGCGAGGAGAAGACGATTGAGAGAGAGAGAAGAAAGAAGTATGAGTACACAGCAGTAGAAGAAAGAGGTGGTGTTATGAGGACGAGAGAAATCGAATAGAAGAAGACTGAGAGTCAGTAATGAGTTAGAGAGGTGAGTAGAGAGGTGTGGAAAGAGAAGAAAGAGAGACGGAGATAGAAGACTGAGGAGGAGTACTGAAGAGTAGGAAGCGACGAGGAGAGAGAGCTAATAGAGTAGTATGAGCATGCACGAAAGAAACTCGATATGAGATAGATTAGGACGAGTTGAGTAAGGAGCGAAGAGAGGTCTAAGATGGATAGAGAAGAGGAGTTAGAAGGAGGCAGTTAGAAGAACGAGCGAGAGTTAGAGTAGTAGAAGAGAAGAGGTAGATAAGAAGAAAAGCGGAAGAAAGTACCGATATGAAGAGAGAAGAGAAGATAAGAAGGAAGAGAAGAAAGAGATAAGTAAGGGTAGAAGAGGAGAGGTGAAGATATAGTAGAAGTAGAAGTGAAGAAAGGGAGAAGTAGAGATGATTAGAGAAAGAAGAATGAGAAAGGTAGAGATAATCGAGTGGTTACGGAGTAGAAAGCGGAGATAGAGAGGTAGAGAAGAGAGATGAGAGATGATATTGAGGGTGTAGAGAAGAGATGAGAGTAGAGAGAAGATGATAAGGAGAAGAGGATAGATGTGAGTAGGAGAGAAGGAAGAGAGTAGAGAAGATTAGAGAGATAGAGAACGTATGAGAGCAGACGAGTATGCGGTAGAAAAGAAGAAGAGTAGAGAATAATGAGGGGGGGGGAGAGAGAGAGAAAGAAGAAGAAGATAAGAAGAAGCAGATGATGAGTAGAAGATAGAGAAAAGATCGAGAGATGAAGATAACGAAGCAGAGTAAAAGAGGTAGTACGATACGAAGAAGAGTCGAGGTTAGAGAGAGGAGAGATTGTCAGATGAGAAATAGAGAGAAAGATCAGAAAAGATTAAGAGAGAGAGTAAGGAGAAACGAGAAATGTAGATAAGAGAAGACAAAGAACTGAAAGAGAGAGAGAGGAGCAGAGAGTAGGGTAGAAAGAGAAACGAGAGGAAATTGAAGAAGGAGAGTATGAGAGATGAAGAGTAGGGAGAGCAAGAAAAGAAGATGAGAGAGGAGAGATAGAGAGAAGAGATGAGATAAGACAAGTATGAGAGATGAAGTAGAAGGAGAAGTAGTATGGAAGGAGAGTAGAATTGGAGAGAGATAGACAGTACAGAGGCGAGAGAGATTGATAGGATGAAGAGAAGAGAAAGATGAGCGACAGAAGTGAGAGAGAGAAGAAGAGATATAGAAGTAGGAAGAGGTATAGAAGAGAAATAAGAGAGAAGAGGTACCGAGAGAGGAGAACGAGAAGAAGAATAGAAGAGGATTACAGTAGAGAGAGAGTAGAGAGACGAGTCACTGACACTGATAGTAAGAAATACGATGAGGTAGACAGAGTGTTAGAGAGAAGAGTAAGAGATAGAAGGAGAAGTGGTGGTACGAAAGAGGTGAAGTTAGTAGCAGTACATATGAAAGTTAGATGTTCAGAAGGTTTGAGCGAAGTAGAGAGAAAGGAGAGAGAGAGGAGAGTTGATTAGTAGAAGTGGTGAAGAGTAGATTGAAAGGAGAGAGAGAGTGAGAGAGTAGACAGGCAGTAGAAGAGAGATAGTTAAGGAAAGATGGAAGAAGCGAAATAAGTCACGAGAGAGAGAAGAAAGAAAGAGAGAAGATGACAGTTCGCTAGAGAAGAAGATCGTCGAGAGATAGAGAGAAGACTGACGAGAAGTAGAGAGAGAGGAAATAGATGTAGGAAGCAGAGAAATGAAGAAGTAGAGAAGAGAGGAGAGGACGAGTAAAGCAGAGGTTAGAAGATAGCGATGATGACAGATTGAAAGAGAGAGAGAAGAGAGAAGAGAAAGATGCATTAAGAGAGGATAGACGAAGGCAGTATGGAAAGAGATATGAAATAGTACTGTGACAGAGTATGAAGACAGAGAAGAGAGAGAGAGTAGTAGAGCAAGAAGGATAGGAGAAGAACGAAGAGAAGGAGAGGTAGGAGCAGGAAAGGCATAGAGAGAAAGAAGAGAAGATGAGAAGAATAAAGAAGAGAAGGTAATGAACGAAGAAGAGAGAAGAGATAGAAAATGAGAAGAATAGAACTTAAATATAGTCGAGAAGCGGAGAGAGCAGAGTAGATAAAGGATGGAGAAGAGCGAGAGAGAGGTAACGATGGAGAGGTACGAGTAGACAGAGGAGAGATAGAAGAAGAGAGATGAGCAATGGGGGGATGAAGATAGAGAAGAGAGAGAGAGGAGTAGAGAAAGAATAATTTCTGAGAGAGTAGAGAATCCCCGATGAGATTGAGGGACGAGGAGATTGAAGAGAAGGGTAGAGGTGGTCTAGAAGAAGAAGTGAGGTGAGAAGGAGGAGTAGGAGAGGAAATAAGAAGAGATACGAGAGACAGAAATGAGGAGGGAGTATAGAGAGAGAGACAGAGTAGAAGATAGAGGTGATACGGGAGATAAGAGAGAGGTAAGAGGTGTAGAGAAGACTAAGATAAGTATGAGAGAGATGAGAGTAGAGAGTAGAGTCAATGCTAGAGAGAAGGGTAGTTGGTAGATAAATCAGTTGAGAGCAGAAGAGAAAGAGCATAGAAGTGAGAGGATGAGGAGAGAAGAGAATGTAGAAAGAGAAAGAGTAGAGAAAGGAAGAAGAGAGGTGGATAGAGATAAGGACGATAGCAGAGAGCAGAAGACGAAGATATGAGAGGGAGAGAGAGAGAAGTATTAGAGATGTAGAGAAGATAAAGAGGTGTAACCAGGAAGAGAGGATGAGAAGAGTTTAAGAGTAAGAAGAGATGACAGCAAGAGAGAAGAGAGAGGTAGAGAATATTGAAAGAAAAGAATCGAAGGTTAGAGAAGAAGAGAGACGAGAAGTAGAAGAGGGGCACGGGAGAAGAAAGATGAGGAAGTAAAAGAGCAGAGTGAGGTCAGAAGAGTAAGAAGAGAGAATGAAGAGACGATAGACGT
Organism: Tanacetum coccineum; assembly: GCA_026074375.1. Lineage (NCBI taxonomy): Eukaryota > Viridiplantae > Streptophyta > Magnoliopsida > Asterales > Asteraceae > Tanacetum > Tanacetum coccineum. The sequence goes on along the minus strand of BQNB010000655.1, from coordinate 138,860 downwards.
GAAGATTTGTAGTAAGAGAAGTTATGAAAGAGAAGTAAGAGAAGAGGAATATGAGGTCGAGAGAGGTGCAAGTAGAGAGTAGCAAGAGAAAGAGACGAAGAAGAGCATGAGATAGGAGATGCAGCAGAGAAGAGACTAGAGAGAGGATAGAAAGATGAAGGAAAAGAGAGATGATAGAGAGAGAGAGGATGAGTAGAGGTAACGACGAAGATGGACGAGTTAGAGGTGGTGAGTAGTAGAGAGAAGAGCATGAGTAAGAACGAGAAGAGTTTATAGGAGAGAGGTGTAAGAGAAGAGTAGAGAGTAAGAAAGAGAAGAAGCAGATAGGAGTAGAGAGAGAGAGAGGAGTAAGATGAGTTAAATGAGTAAGAAATGACGCACACGAGAAGACAGGAGAGGAGAGAAAGAGTGAAGAGTGAGAAGATAAGAGAATGATGAATAGAGAGATGTTAGAGAGATTTAAGCTACGAAAGAGAGTAGGAAGAGAGAGAAGTAAGAGATAGAGATGAGAAAGATATGAAGATGATAAAGACTTAGGACAAGCGAAAGAGGATGAGGAGAGAAGAGATATACGTAGATGAGTAAGACAAAGAGTTAAGAGGAAGACAAGAGGATAGCTGATGACGAAGAGCAAGATGAAGAGTAGATTGTGTAAGAGAGAGCGTAGATAGAATGAAGTGCAGAGGTAGAAAGTAGAGACGATAGTAGAGTAGTGACGAGAATGAGTTAACGCTTGTTGACTGGAATGACGATAGTAGAGTAAGACGAGAGAGCAAGATAGTAAATGATTAGACGGTAGAGAAGAAGAATGAGTAAACGAGAGAGAGAAAGGAAAAGAGATAGGAAAGATAGAGTATGAGTAAAGAGTAGAAAGGATGAGAGTATTGGAGTAGAGAGCAATGAGAAGAGAGAGTAGTAGAGTCGAAAGAGATAGAGAGAAGGAGATAGATAATGAGAAGATGTGAGAGTTGAAGTATTGAGAGAGAGCTTGATAGTTTAGAGTGAGTAGAGATTGAAGTAGACAGAAGTAGGAGAGAGTAGCAGAAGATCATGAGAGTGAGAAGTTTTACGAGGAAGATGAAGAAGAATGAGAGAAACGAGAGTAGTAAGAAAGTGAGAAGATAAGAAGAGATGAAGCGAAAGATGAGGGAGATTAGAGAAAGAGGCTAGTGATAGAGCAGAGGGAGTACGTGTAGATAGAGAGAAGAGCTAGATCAAGAGGTTAGGACGAGATACGAGAATGAAGGAAGTAATGAAGATGTAGATAGTAAGAAGGGTAGAGAGGAGACAGACGAGAAGAGTATGAATAGAGAAGGGAGAGAGTCAGAGTAGAGAGTTTATTGATGGAGGAAAGCATAGAAGAAGATGAATGAAGTACGGAAGGAGATAAAGAAAGCATAGAGGAGTGAACATAGGGTGGAGAGGAGGGAGGAAAGATAGAGACAGAGAGAGAAGAAGATAGATAGATGAGAAAAAAAAGATGAGGAAGTAGAGGAGTTAGAGAATTGGAAGAGGTAAGAGCGATGAGAGCAGTTAGGAAGAGAGGATGAAAAGAGAGGTGAGAGAGAGATTTTATGAAGACGAAATTAATGTAGAGAAGATAAAGAGTGATTAGAAAGTAGAAAGTGATGAAGAATTAGAAAATAGATTATAGAGAGTATAGAGGTGGTAGGTGATTAATGTAATGAGAGAAAAGAATACGAAAATGTGAGATGAAATGAAGAGAGAGATAAGAGAGAGATGTAAGAGAGAGATATGAAGATAAACGAGATGAGAGGAGATAGGGTGTGAGTAGTAGGAGAGAGTAGAAGTAGAGAGTAGAATTTATGAAGAAAGGAGTGAGTGTAGAATGAACAGAGAGTTAAAGTGAGGAAGAGTAGTCATGAGAGTTAGAGAAAAGTAGGTCAGATAATGAGAGAAGAAGAAAGAGGAAAGAGAAGAAAGAGAGATGAAGAGAGAGAAGAGCAGAGATAGCGAAGAGATTAGATGAAGAGAGAAAGACGAGAACGGTTTAGAAGAAGGATAGTAGAGATTAGAGGAGAGGTGGTATTGAGAGAAGACCATGAGAAAGAGAGTGAATAGACTGAAGAGCTTGGTAAGAGAGTGATAATGATGTAGAGAGTGTAGATAGATACGAGAAGAGAGAGAGAATAAGTAGAAAGAAAGATGAGAGTGTACGAGTAATGTAGAATAAATGAGGAATGATAGATGACAGGGAGAAAGAGGTGGTGTACTTTTTATACTTTATCTAGGTTGAGTATAGGGTTACTGATGATTATAATCTTGCACGTATCTTCAATCAACAATTGGTGCAATCTTAAGTAACAAAATTGGCGGGGATTTTACTTTAGTTTCTGTTTGGAATTTGGGTTTACTTCACCAAGTAATCACAACAATTGCAGACCATAATTCGAGCGTTGGGTAAGTTAGCCAGAGACGTATAAAAGGTGAGATTGTAATCAGTAATTCTCACCGGGATATTATTATCTCATTCCAAGATAATGGGTACTTCACAGTCTAAGCAAAATTCTCAAAGTTCTTCAACGACATTCATATACAAGACCTTGATTATACCAAGTTTTCTTGATTCTTGCTTCATCTCCTACTATGGTTTCTGAAGTCAAGAGGGTTATGCTTCATTTGGATTTCAAGATTTGTGCTAAAGACAAGAACTTCTCGAGTATATGGACGTACACAAAAATGATGCTTTCGAGAGTTCGCAACCATCATGGGGGAAAATGTGTACATCCAGGACTTAGTTGACTTTGATGTTACCATGTTAACTTCTAGGAGGAAGTAGTGTAGACTACTTTACTTAGTATGGTTCATGAAGTATTTTGCATACGTGAGAAGAATTCATGCTGATTTCTCGCATGTACCCCCAAACGAATGAATATTCACCAAGACCCAATGACAAGTAGCAGTAATATTTGGTGTGGTTTTTCTTCTACAAAATTACACTGTGCACGTCAATGACATATAGAAGATGGTTGAAGCTACATCAAAGTTTCAAAATCTGCTCAAGATAGGGATGTTGGTTTGGGGGGAAGCTGATTCAGAAACTTCACCAAAAGGAAGTCTAAGAAGAAAGCTTTTCAAGAGCCATGATGCATGAATTGGGGGGATGTTAATCCAACTCATGCATACTACAATGGTTCCTGTACAAGTAAAGACACTGAAGATCCAAGCTGGAGTACAAGTTTTAGGACAAGGAGAACTCAGAAGACATCTTCAGCTTTGGAAGTGCTTTGGAAGACTTTATTTTATTGTAATTGTACTTGATAGGAACATTGTAAGTAATTTCGTACGTCCACATATTAGGGGAAGATTGTTAGCCTTAAAATATGTTGACTTATACAAAATTACACTAGTTATCATTAGGCAAGACCCACAGGGACTAAAATTGTTAAGTTAGTATAGTTTCCCTTGTCTTGACCTATATATACCTCCTCCATACTTCCATGGAGGGGTGAGGATTCATTTTGTATCTCATTAAGTGTGTGTCTTTCTATCTCTAGAAAACACACATCTTTCCTTTCTCTCTTTAAATAATACAATGGCTAAGTTCTTGTTTAATCATCCCCGACCTCCGGATCGTCCTTTATTAGTGATGGCTAAGTTCTTGTTTAATCCTCCCTGACCTCCAGATCATCCTTTGTTAGTGATATCTTATTATTAACAATACGTAAATTCCAAATTACGCACCTACCCCAACTTTACAAGCTTCTAATTCCTAATCCGTAATTGATAAAAACATAAGCTTCTAATTCCTATGTGTGTATTTGTGTGTATATGTGCGTGTGTGCGTGCGTATGTGTGCGTGCATGCGTGCGCGCGCGCGTGTGTGTGCGTGTGTGTAATATAAAGAAAAGATAAACAAACGTATAATGATCATTTTAAAATCAAATAATGTTTCATATGTAATTTAAGATTTTAATTATATATAACTTATGTATATGGACATATATGATAATTTTAAGTTTTATATTTAATATATATGTAATTTTTAAGTTAGGTTGGATATATATGTAATTTTGAAGCAAAAGAGGGATATATATTTGTACACCCTAATTTTTAAGTTAGTTTGGATATATATGCAATTTTAAACCAAAAGAGGGATGTATATGAAATGCTCCCTATATTAAAAGGTAAATCGTAAGATCACCTTTTTTTACTTTCTTTCTTCATAAACTTTTAATTTACTCTAATTTAGATTAATAAACACTAAAAACGAAAATAATGTGTGAGGTATCAAGTTTAATTCCTGCTAGGTACAAATAATTTTGAAGTGGCTATGCCAGCCTTCTAAAAAGGGAAGGTTTTACCTGGTTAAATTATGTGTGGTGGTAATCGAACCCTATGAATTAGTCAGACAATGTGTCAAAAACCATGGTTACCAAAAAAAACTAGACGGAAGTTGACTGGACTTTGATCGGAGAAGATGAAGTATGATGGTGGTAATTTGTAAACTATCTAACATTGCAACTAACAAAAAAAGTTGAGTACATTTTTATTTTTTATTTTTAAAAAGGCGTTGAGTACATTTAATTGGGAAAAAAAAGTAGATTACCTTAAATACAAATTGGGTATAAATTGAGTACATTTATATGCGATTTACCCGTAAAAAGTATACAGAGTAATTTCTTTGTCATCTCAATGAATAAGTTGCTTGTAGAAATATTTTAGGGGACGACGATGGTGGTGATAGTGACGGCCTAAAAATGATAATCATTTGAATTGATATTGGGGTGAATTCATTCTTCTATTTCAATAATAGTCTCAACGATGGCGGCGGTGGTGGCGGCCTGTTGGGAACGGTGGTAAAGAGACGATAGAGGTAAGTGAGAGGTGAAAAATAGAGGTGCTTGAATTTTTGAATTCGTGCATTGCAAAGTTCAGGGACCAACGTGTCATGGGGTGTTTGGATAAGAAAGTCGAAAAAGACGAACCAGCTAATGATATATTTAATGGGCATTAGCAAGGTTATAAATAGCGTGAGGCGTGGCGTGGCGGTATGATCAAGCCTCATGTCTTTGCTGCTATAGCGTAGCCTTTGCGTTTTTAAGGCGTCGCTTAAGGCGGCCCAAAATATGAAAATATTTACATATTTCGTATATATTGAGTTTACATAAAGTGTTGTACATATGAATAAAGTTAAGAAACTATCCTTATATGTAATATTCTTCATTTTGAAAAAAAATATAACACCCCCATTTTTACAAATATAGCAGCGGAAGCTAATATGGGGTATTATTTCATAGTACAACAGTCATAGTCATAGAAAACGAATCATAAAGAGACGTTTTTGGAAAATTTAGTTATCATTCATTTATTCATTAGAGTTTTTACAAAATAGACAGGTCCCAACATCTAAAAACATAAAGTTTAAATGATAACAGTTTAGCCATCTTCAAGTCCGTGCCACTCCGTGCCATAAGTTGCTCAATTACCTGAGATAAACATGCTAAAAATGTCAACACAATAGTTGAGTGAAATTCATAGGTTTATAGTAAACAGTTTGAATATAAGTCATCATAAACAGTGGGTTACGTTGTTGTACACCCATAAGTGTAATAATTGCAATGAGTACAATTATTATGAAAAACAGTATTATTGCCCTAAGCTCATGACACCAACACGTTAACATGAAATCATCGTAGTGACATTGGGGAGGAACCTAAGCCCTCATGAAAGGTAACTTGCCAAAATTACCCATTATAATCAAATATAGTGCTATTGGTACCAAAAGTATAGGCACACCAACGGGAGTCGTCACACCCTGATAGATCTATCTATAATATTCGCGTTCACTCGCAAGTGACTAATGGTTCATCATTAAGAAATATTGGCAGTAAAGGTAAACTTAGGCAATATATATATCAGGATAGCATACAGTTAGAAAAACACTTGTATTCATGGTTTGTAGCATGTATCCCCTCGCGGGTTTATGAAACATTTTAAAGAGTTAAATGCGAGGCTATGAACTCACCTTAACAGGGAAAATCTGATTTATGGCAAAAGTAACCCTGGTTAATGATCAAGATGATGCTGATATGTTTGATTTGAATACTTTTTACTGGTGATGAGGTGTTAGCAGAACAGAAGAGTTCGTACTAAAGATTTTTGTCGATATTGACTCAGTGATGAAAGGGGGGTGTTTTACTTTTTGGCTCAAGCCCTTTCTGCTTTGAAAGTTGTAAAAATCCAATGTATTAGGGGTGTTATAGAGAGCCAAGTATACCAGTTAGTGTGCCTGTACAAAGGTTGTGCTGCTACAACTATAGCAACTGCTACTAATTCCAACTCCTAAGGAAAGGACATTTATCATTACTGAGATGAGTACATCTCAACATCAACAACATTTTTCCCTCTACAACCATCCAGGAAAAATTTCGGGACAAAGGCAAAGGAATTATGGTATGAACCTGATGAAGCCTTTTGAAGTAGAAGATCAATAGTTTTCATTAACAAGAAGCTATCAGATTACAAGTAAGTTTGATGAATGAGGAGAGACTTACGAGGAAGAAAGATGGAGCTAAGGGTTTTTTAGGCCTTGACTGAGAATGGGATGATATTCAGGCCTAGGTTGATGTTTTGAGTACCAGGTTGGCTCAAAGCTGCAATGAAGAACAAGAGCAGATTCACAATTGACAAAAAGCCATATTGTGTAAGAACTCCTAGGAGCAATGAAGAAAGCTTTTGCAGTTAGGAGAGTGGGATGAGCTAGAAAAGGTGGTCACTAAAAGCAAAAGGTGGATGATGGTCAGAAAACAGCTAAAGTGGATGATGATCAAGAAGCAGCTAAGATTAAAGAGCTTATGAAAATTGTTCCTGATGAAGAGGAAGTTGCAATTAATGCTATTCCTTTGGCTACTAAGCCTTCAACCATTGTTGACTGGAAGATTCATAAAGAAGGAAAGAAAAACTATTACCAGGTCATCAGAGGCTGATGGAGTTCAAAGCTGTATTAGTCTTCAGCTCATATACTCAAAAGCTTGAACAGGGAGATTTTTGAAACTCTTGTGGACATTGGTAAAGTCTAATATGGATCAACAAGACCAGTGGGGACTTAGATTGATTCTATGGGGAGATTTAAAGACAATGTTTGAACCATATGTTGAAGACAAAGTCTAGAGGAATCAATAGGATTACAGAGTGTTGGTTTGGAAACTATATGACTCCTATCGAGGTCAATCCTTAAGGATGCAACATATGCACATTCACATGCTGGTAGAAAAGAGATATCCCCTTACACCTGCTACAATTACTGATATGTTAAACAATAAGCATCAAATGTGATCCATTTCAATGAATGGATCTCAGCTTCTTAAACTTCTCACAAAAGGCTTAAGAATCAATGAAAGTGTTTGACTGCATCCTCTCTGGTGATTAATGGAGTTTCAATGAAGAAACTTATGATTTTGGAGATAAATATAAGTTTAGGGGAAGATTGTTGGATTAAAAGCTTCTGATGCTGTTTGGAATTACTCACTGTCTTATTTGATGTTAATGCTGCTCAGTAAAGTTAGTTGCTGGTGGAGAATTTCAATGAAATTATTCTAAGTGTGTAAGATGCTGGTGAAGTTACAAACTGTCTGTACAAAGTTACTACTGCTAGAGATAGTTAATAATTGCTAGTGGGAAGTTTAGACTACTGCTAGTTGGAAGTTAAGACTGATTAGGAATTAGAAGAAAAACTGCTAAGTAGTTATATAGCTAGTTACAAAAGTTACCTATGCTAGTACAATGTTAATGCTGCTGAAGGCGGTAATGCTGCTATTGAACGAAGTTTAGTAATGCTGAGTTAGGTTAAGTAATATTATGTGCTATGTTATGAGATATTTTGGTTAAAAAGAATGTATAAGTTATTTATTAGAAGAATTATGATTACTTCAGAAAGTATTGTAAGCCGTTTTAGGATCTCTTGGGTATAAAAGGAGGTCCTAGGGCATACATACCAACATACCAACACATATATCAAAAACGAGTCATTCATAGAATTATCATAGCTTCAAGGTCTTTGTAACTCTAATACTTAAAGAGTATTCGTATTATTTGCTTAATAATATTGGATCTTTTATGTTTTGTTGAATTATATGTTCATTGTGTTTTACTGTTCCATTGAAAATTCTTTCTTGTTAAAGATTAGGATCTTCGCATACTTTAATCATTCACACAAAGTTTCTACTATAGTCCGTGTTTAGATTTACTTAATATAAACAAAACCCTTAACAAGCTTAAGGAATTTCAATCTATAAAAGTGTTGAAGTGGGACCAACATAGCATGCACATCCATCATAAGAAGCAACACCACTAAGATCTACATTTTAGGTTTCATACAATCGTAAATAAACACAATAGAAGGTTTAACCAAGCATGTTAATAAAGCAAGAACATAGATAAATCAAACAACACATAGACATATTGAATGATTAAGTAAACCTTACTTGATTAAAACATGAGTTGGAGGAAGTACAATAAGGTTTTAGGGCCTATAAAATCGCCACCTAAACAGCGGCAAAACGAAAACTGAGGGTTGTTCATTCTAAAGTTACACGCTTAAAACCCTAAATTCAGGTTTGTATATATAGGAAAAACGCTGTGACGGCGTCTCGTTTTAATCGTGACGCCGTCATGACAAGAATATTCTAGATAATAGGCTGGGTCGTGTGCTCTGACGCCGTCGTGGAATCATGTGACGCCGTCTTGGATATCGTTGTGCTGGCGTCCGTTGATATCAGTGACGCCTGTCTCCAGCTTTTTGAGAAGAAATTTGTTGAGCAATGTTGGTGAGGTCCGTAGTCTGTCCGTTTCTTCTCCAAAATGAGCCAAGGCACGTGTAATTCTTCTTGAATGCCCTCCAAATGAGAGAATACCTGAAAAAAGGAAACGATTGTGGTACTGTTTTGGGCATAAAATGCACGAATTTAAGGGCGTTAAACGACCCCGAAAAAGTGTATAAAATGACACCTCATCAAGCTCACCAGAATTACTTAAAATACCAACCAAATACTTTGAAGTGGAAAGACGAATCAAAAGTGATTCTATCCCGAAATTCAAGACTCCATCAAACTCCCGGTTAAACCGTAACCGTTTTACGCAAAATAGTCAACTGAACTGTTAAACTTTTCAGCTTTATCAGGAAAACTAACAAGTCGATAGACTTCAAAAACACAAAAATTATAATATTTTTATAATACTTAACCCCTGAGCAAATTATCCGGTTTTCACAGTCTAACCCCCTTAAAGGAATTTCGCCCTGAAATTCAACTCAAATCATCGAATCACAACATCGACAGGAAATTCCATTCCTCAACGAATCACATCAAATCACTAGGGTTTAGTCTTTTCAAGCAAGGTTTCTTTTGATTCCTCTAAAGACTATGTTTTTCCACAGTCCAAATCCTACACTTTCTCATGGTTAATCTACACCCGTTCACAAAATCACGATAGTCTTTCCTACTATCTCCCTAGTTTCATAAATTTCTTCAAACTTAGGTCACTACAGTCTCAGTCGGGTGTCGAATACAATCCAGTCCATGATGGTAACGTACTATTCTTTTTTTATATCATAATTGGCGAACACCAACTTTTTGGTTAATACACCCCGAAACTAACCTACAGGGTATGTGTCCTAATAACACCACCAACTCTACTCTCTCAAGAACTGTTTACGGTTCTTTTTCCAAATTACTCACTCAAAATCACCAAAGTAAACCTTACTTGGTCAAACACTCTTGGCTCTACCGTTCTAGGAAGACCGTTTCATTGTCTAACCCTCATCATTATTTGCTTTAAAGTTTTTCCAAATCAATCCTACTCAACGAGTACCTTAAATCAAACTTCACTTAGATAGGTCAAGATACCTCTCAAAAGCTTACATAAGAAAAAGTATAATCAGGTTTCACATTCGATTACTAAAATTCCTTCTAACTTTCCCCGTGACCTATTCACGGTCTTTCACCTTCCTATTAGCCTTTCTAATGAAATGGTATAATCAACCAACTCGAATATATTTCAAGTTTACGGAATATACCAACTAAATTGTACACTAACCCTCACAAGAAATGGGTGTCCGCCCTAACACGAGCGACTAATCGTAACACAACTACGCACGAGAAACTGTGCTCTCAAGCACTGATCTTATCCATCCAACGGATTAATAAACAAACAAAATGCTGCTTACAACAAAAATCGAACCAAAATTTCCTTCACTATCATAAAAACGATTTCAATACAAATTATCTAACAACTAGTAAGGATTGGTCATAACTACCACTATTCGAAAAAGAAACTTTTCTAATCATAATACCGACACTAACCGATGCTACTCGGTTTAATGATATACACAAACTACTAATCAAATCCCATACATCCTACACATCTCCTTTGGGCTCCTACCCTCTCCTCACACTATCAACAATCTCAGCCAAATCCAACCGGGCATGCCTCTCCTCTGCGATCTGTAATCGCAACTCTTGGTTCTCCATTTGCGTATCACTAATGACATGCCACAGAGCTGCTCTCTGTGCATCCGTATGACGCCCCATAACCCAATCTTAAAGGCTCACCCATGGCTGTCTCCACAATCGGGACTGCCAGCTGTAAACCCTCAGGTACAGCCGCATCCCCTCTTAAATTAAGACTCTCAACTCTCATACCAGGACCCCCGTCCCCTGCAACAAGAACCTCTTCCTGCAGTAGGACCCTTGTCTTATGCGTCCTCGCTCTCACTATCAGAATTCAAACTCTCCTCTATCTTCTCGTCCTCCTCCTCATCATCCTTTACTAACTCAGACATACCCCGATAACGCTTCCGTGAAAGAAGGTCCGGTGGTGATGATGATGGTAAACTCTCGTAAGAGGACCTAAACCTCTTACGGAACACTGAATCGGACATAGCTACCACATCTGCTATACTAGCAGAGAGGCCAGGTAACATCGCAGGAGGAACACGTATGGCCATACGTGCGCTCCTACAGAGAAATGGAACCAAGGTGGGTGAAGCATGGGTAAGTGGGTGATCTGGTAAAAGTGGTGCGGTGAAATCTGATGATGTGGGTCTCGCACAGAACATGTTAGAATCCACTAAATCCTCAACATGATGTGTGGGTGGTGTACTATCAGGTAGTGGAGTGGGTGATGCTACAGTGTAGGGTGACTTAGGTGTCTTAGTCTCAACTCTAATAGGCCTACCTAATAGCTCATAAGGATCCTTAGGAAATGGTTTTATAACACTCGGGGGCTTTGGCTCGTCAGCCTGGGTTGTAAATCTCTAGGTTAACAAACACTGGGGTAGACATCATGTGATAACATGATAAAAGGGTATAAATATTTCATAAAATATCATTATCCAAATTAACAACATCACTATGCTTACATATACAGATCATCATAGCATTCGAAATTAGACGTTCGTAACCGTATATACATATATATGTATCCTTATATATATATATTAAATATATCGGAAAGAATACGAACAACAAATAAACACCAGATCAGTCCCCCCGATGTACAAACAGGCACTTTGGTCTAATAGAGCACTTTAATCACAAACAGCAATACCTTGTTTCATATCGCTACCTGTGACATTTCACTAAAACTCTCAAGGCAACATGCACTACTCTAAGGCAAGCACGACCAACATCAATCAATCAACATCGCTACCCGCGATAATTTTACCTACATTCTCAAGGCATCACACACTACTACTACTAAGGCAGCATGACAATCCTAAAATCAAAATGATCTCAAACTCAACACTCGCAAGTGTTCTCATCACTTTACATCCTATCATTTTCAGGTGGTCTCATCACTCATACATCCCTTCCCTCATCAAACATACTTTAGAAAACAAACCCCATCATTTCATAGTCCTTCATGAATTAAGCATAGTTGATCAGGCTATGCGTAATTTAGGAAATACCGTGAACTGCTCGGGCTAGTTGACTTTCGTCATGTTTGAGGTTTTACTAAAAACAGACTTCACTTTGGTTATAGTTGCGTTTTTATTTTATTTTATAAAAACTGGCATTCTCTATAACCTTGGCTCTTGATACCAATCTGTCACACCCCGTCAGTGGCGGAAACACGGGATGCGACGATACCGTTCATCGCACAAGATACAAGATTATACACTTTATAATTTAAACTTGGGTTTACATAAATTTTACAAGTTAAGACTTGACAATAAAATAAACAAAACCCATCTTGACCCAGTCCCCTTGGGGTTGCATCTTTGCTCTTCAAACATCATTCACATACCTTTAATTGACACACCTAAAAATGATACTCGGAAACATCAACAAAATGTTGGTGAGCTCGTAGGTTTGACCTTAAACCCAAAAGTTGTGCCAATATCTCAAATCAGTGGACAAAAGTGCAATATGATAGTGAATATATGCAAATCACCAATGACTAAGCAACCTCGCTAATCATGTAAACACGACCTAGCATCCCCACTAGTCGATCACCATGCCCTAGCATCCCGGCTAGTCAGGTAGCAAAATATGTCACTTACGCACCTAAAAGGCCTACCAGCTGGAGCACTATATTAGGGCAGGACCACAAATAGACATGGCAAATCATTGCCAATCACCCTTGTCGTGCCAAACACAGTACACGCAAGTAAAATCATAACCCTTGCATGCCAAACACAGTACATGCAAGTAAAGTTACACCACATATATTCACATAGCAATCATAAGCACATAATTGTCCCAAAAACAAAACCATGTTTCACACAGTTTAATTTCAAAACAGTTCAAAACACATTTGAATATCATTTTTCCCCAACGAAAAAACAGTAGAAAATAGGGATACGAGAACTCACCTTAATAGCAAATAATGCAAATTGTACAAATCTCAAACTCAATGCACAATGAATCTCAACGCAAGCTGTCTTATTGTACAAGTATTCATCTTTACTCACACCAAGATTCTTAATTCCGTTACAAAAATCTCTTTCCTTATCACAAAACCTTTACCCTTTATCTCAAAACCGTTATCTCATAACAAAATTGTTATCTTTTACCAAAACCGTTATCTCATAACAAAACCATTATCTTTTACCAAAACCGTTATCTCATAACGAAACTGTTATCTTTTACCAAAACCGTTATCTCATAACAAAACCGTTATCTTTTACCAAAACCGTTATCTCATATTATGGTTGTGTGGTAAATTACTCAAAACGACTCAAAACACTTGGGCTAAGTGTGACATCAACATCATTTATCCAAAACATCGATCACCGTTGAAAAGGGACAAACGATCAAACAATCCAAGAAATCTGACGAGAAATAAGTGGGAGTTCGAAGATCGAAAATAAACGGAATAACATCTCCGCAACGTTAAAGTATACATATACTTAAATATATTTATAATAATGAAATAATAATATTTTATTATTTCTGTCTCTTTATTGGCTAAAAATAAGGTAATTATTAAACCTTGTCATTTTAACATAATCCATGCTTGATTGTTAAATCTCGACACTTAAAGTTTATTAAAAGTCACGTTTCGTCCTTTAACCGTATCGACACAAAATAAGTTTTCATAATATTTTCTAAGTGTGGGATTTTACAAAATTTCGGCATGACTCGTTCGTTTATACAATATTTCCAAGATTTTAACATCTCAATTCTAAACAATTTTCTAAGTCCTCAAGTTCAAACATTTCTTCCCAATTCTTAATTCCAAACCTTTTTCCTAATTCTCGCTACCTTTCGACCAAACGCCAAGTTCTATATTTCAAAAATACTTTAACAAAACGCATTTTCCTCCATCGATTTTCAATATTGACACGATACATGTTTCACTTTAAAAATCCACTTTAAACGTATTAAACCACTAGTTTTCGCTTGTTGGGCCTTAAGGCCCAATAGAAGTCCAAAACATACTTTCTAAATTTTCCATAATCCGCTTTATTATTTTAAGCCCGTAGCCAAAATATAAGTCCAAAATGAAAGCTTAAAAACCATTATAAGCTATAAGCCAATAACAAGCCGAAACTATATAAACCAAATTCGATTATAAGTCGAAACATAATAAGCCGAAACCAATAAGCCATAAGCCAAAAATAAGCCGCAATAATAAGCCCAATATATAAGCCAAAACCAAGACATAAGCCAAAACCAATATAAGCTAAACTCATATAAGCCGAAGCTAAATAAGCTCGAAATCAAATAAGCTATAAGCCCATAAGCCGAAACAATCAAATGGGCCAAGCCTAATATTCTTTTCTTCTTTTCTTTCTTTTGCCAAAACCAACCAAAGCCCAAACAATCAAATAAGCTTAAACTAAGCTTATTTTTAAGCATCTTTCAAAATAAGCTCAAAAGGTACTTTGACAAAAAATACCACCACAACCAAAATATTCAAACTTTCGACCCTTGTTTTCCTTTTGTTCGAGTTTGACGCAACCAAACACCCCTTTTATACACTTTTTGTTTTCAAGAATTGATTTTTATGACAATCAACTTGTACAAATAGTATTAAGACACCATAATAGGCATAGAAGTACAACTTAAATCAAATTTAGAAAACTTACAACTTTGGCGAGTTTGGCTCGATTTTGACCTAAGAGAAAGACCCAAAAACCTTTTTTTCTATAACCCGCGTCTATCTAATTTCAACCCACTATCGATCTTTTAACCCCGTGTTCTTGGTAATCTTAGAAAAAAATCAAATGTTTCTTGCCCCTTGGTGTTGTTCGTCCGAAATAGAGAATGAGAGAAGAGAGAGATGTTTTTTGTGTTTGATTTCAAAATGAATGTATGAATGGTGGTTTGAGGTGGTGGAAGAATATAAGGGTACTAGGTTGAGACAACCTAGCTATAGAAAATATCCATCTTGTCCCCTATGGCCTATCTTGACCGATTAGGATCCTAGGAGGGTCTCGGGTTATTCTTTTCGTGTCGGGATCACTTAAAAGCTCAAAGTTTGATGATTTAAAATGTTACCCAAGTTTAACTAGTATTCCCATTGCGTTTAAAATCACGTTTCCATAAATCTAGGTTATTTATACGGCACATGTCACCTTAATCTACTATAAAAACTCTATTTAGACGCTGCCGGCTGGGTCAGGACCAAAAATACGAATTTTTGCTTAAAACTCAACCGAACCATCCTCACAATTGTGAAAACATTTTAAATTCCCAAAATAAGCTTTGCCAAAATCGACTTGCTTAAAATTTACACTTTAACGATCGTTACAGTCTTTTTACCGAATTTCACGAAAATGACTGTTTTTCTGAAAACTTTCAAATCACACACCAACAATTTACGTTTTAAACAAACGTTTTCTAAATCATGAATTTATTTAAATAAATAAGCTCATTACACACTTTCGACTCACTTAAACTTATTTCCAAACAAACTGTCGTGCCGGTACGCGCTGCGTGACGATTTTTAGGGATTCACGGGAAAGCTTCCCGGAATTACTTAAAATACCAATCAAATACTCCGAAATGGAAAGGTGAATCAAAAGTGATTCTCTCCCGAAATTCAAGACTCCTCCAAAAATCCCGGTTAAACCGTAACAGTTTTACGCAAAAATCGTCAACTAAAGTCAACTTTTCAGCTTTCATCGAGAAAACTGACAAGGTCGAAAGACTTCAAAATACGAAATTATAATATTTTATAATACTTAACCCTGGACAAGTTACCGGTTATCATAGTCTAACCCTCTTAAAGGAATTTTTTGTCGATGTTGTGATTCGATGATTTGAGTTGAATTTCGGGGCGAAATTCCTTTAAGAGGGTTAGACTGTGATAACCGGTAACTTGACCAGGGTTACGTATTATAAAATATTATAATTTCATATTTTGAAGTCTTTCGACCTTGTCAATTTTCCCTATGAAAGCTGAAAAGTTGACTTCAGTTGGCTATTTTTGCGTAAAACGGTTACGGTTTAACCGGGATTTTTAGAGGAGTCTTGAATTTTGGGAGATAATCACTTTTGATTCGCCTTTCCATTTCGGAGTATTTGATTGGTATTTTAAGTAATTCCGGGAAGCTTTCTCGTGAATCCTTGAAAATCGTCACGCGACGCGTACCGGCACGACAGTTTGTTTGGAAATAAGTTTAAGTGATTCGGAAGTGTGTAATGAGCTTATTTATTTAAATAAATTCATGATTTAGAAAATGTTGGTTTAAACCGTAAATCGTTGGTGTGTGATTTGAAAGTTTTTAGAAAAAACGGTCATTTTCGTGAAATTCGATAAAAAGATTATAACAGTTGTTAAAGTGTAAATTTTGAGCAAGTCGATTTTGGCAAAGCTTATTTTGGGAATTTAAAATGTTTTCACAATTGTGAGGATGGTTCGGTTGAGTTTTAAGCAAAAATTCGTGTTTTCGGTCATGACCCAGCCGACAGCGTCTAAATAGAGTTTTTGTAGTAGATTAAGGTGACATGTGTCGTATAAATAACCTAGATTTATGGAAAAGTAATTTTAAACGCAATGGGAATATTAATTAAACTTGGGTAACATTTTAAATCATCAAACTTTGAGCTTTAAGTGATCCCGACACGAAAAAAAGAACCCGAGACCCTCCTAGGATCCCAATCGGTCAAGATAGGCCATAGGGGACAAAATGGCTATTTTCTAGCTAGGTTGTCTCAACCTAGTACCTTTATATTCTTCCACCACCTCAAACCACCATTCATACATTCATTTTAAAATCAAACAAAAAAATATCTCTCTCTTCTCTCCCTCTCAATTTTGGACGAACAACACCAAGGGGCAAGAAACATTTGTTTTTTTTGAAGATTACCAAGAACACGGGGTTAAAAGATCGATAGTGGGTTGATATTAGATAGACGCGGGTTATAGAAAAAAAAGTTTTTGGGTCTTTCTCTTGCATCAAAATCGAACCAAACTCGCCAAAGTTATAAGTTTTCTAAATTTGATTTAAGTTGTACTTCTATGCTTATTATGGTGTCTTAATACTAGTTGTACAAGTTGATCGTCATAAAAATCAATTCTTGAAAATGAAAAGTGTATAAAAAGGGGTGTTTGGTTGCGTCAAACTCGAACAAAAGGAAAACAAGGGTCGAAAGTTTGAATATTTTGGTTGTGGTGGTATTTTTATAATTTCATCAAAGTACTTTTTGGGCTTATTTTGAAAGATGCTTAAAAATAAGCTTAGTTTAAGCTTATTTGATTGTTTGGGCTTTGGTTGGTTTCGAAAAAAGAAAGAAAAGAAGAAAAGAATATCGGGCTTGGCCTAGTTGATTGTTTCGACTTATGAGCTTATAGCTTATTTGATTTCGAGCTTATTTAGCTTCGGCTTATTTGGGTTTAGCTTATTTTTTATGGCTTAATTGGTTTTGGCTTATTATGTTTCGACTTATAATCGAATTTGGTTTATATAGTTCGGCTTGTTATTGGCTTATAGCTTATAATGATTTTTAAGCTTATATTTTGGCTTCAGGCTTAAAATAATAAAACGGATAATGGAAAACTTAGAAAGTATTTTTTAGACTTCAATTGGGCCTTAACGCCTAATAAGCGAAAACTAGTGGTCTAATACGTTTAAAGTGGGTTTTTTAAGTGAAACATGTATCGTGTCAATATTGAAAGTTGATGGAGGGAAATACGATGGAGGGAAATGCGTTTTGTTAAAGTATTTTTGAAATATAGAACTTCGCATTTAGTTGGAAGGTAACGAGAATTGGGAAAAAGGTTTGGAATTAAGAATTGGGAAGAAATGTTTGAGCTTGAGGACTTAGAAAAGTGTTTAGAATTGAGATTATCTTGAAAATATTGTATAAACGAACGGGTCATGCGGAAGTTTTGTAAAAATCCCACACTTAGAAAATATTGTGAAAACTTATGTTGTGTCGATATGGTTAAAGGACGAAACGTGACTTTTAATAAACTTTAAGTGTCGAGATTTAACGATCAAGCGTGGATTATGTTAAAATGACAAGGTTTAATAATTACCTTTTTTTAGCCGATAAAGAGACGGAAATAATAAAATATTATTATTTTATTATTATAATTATATTTAAGTATATGTATACTTTAACGTTGCAGAGATGTTATTCCGTTTATTTTCGATCTTCGAACTCCCACTTATTTCACGTCAGATTTTCTTGGATTGTTTGATCGTTTATCCCGTTTCAACGGTGATCGATGTTTTGGATAAATGATGTTGATGTCACACTTAGCGAGAAAGTGTTTTGAGTCGTTTTGAGTAATTTTACCACACAAGCATAATAAAAGATAACGGTTTTGTTATGAGATAACGGTTTTGGTAAAAGAAAACGGTTTTGTTATGAGATAACGGTTTTGGTAAAAGATAACGGTTTTGGTAAAAGATAATGGTTTTGTTATGAGATAACGGTTTTGGTGAAAGATAATAATTTTGTTATGAGATAACGGTTTTGGTAAAAGATAACGGTTTTGTTATGAGATAACGGTTTTGGTAAAAGATAACGGTTTTGTTATGAGATAACGGCTTTGGTAAAAGATAACGGTTTTGTTATGAGATAACGGTTTTGGTAAAAGATAACGGTTTTATTACGAGATAACGGTTTTGGTAAAAGATAACGGTTTTGTTATGAGATAACGGTTTTGTTATGAGATAACGGTTTTTGGTAAAAGATAACGATTTTGATATGAGATAACGATTTTGAGATAAAGAATAAAGGTTGTGTTATAAGGAAAGAGATTTTTGTAACAGAATTGAGAATCTTGGCGTGAGTAAAGACAAATACTTGTACAATAAGACAACTTTGTACAAACATTAATAAAGTGTCGTAAATGATTAGGTCGTGGCCGGGTACTGATGTGCGCTTGCGTTGAGATTATTTGTGCATCCACTTTGAGATTTGTGCAGTTTGCATTATTTACTGTTGAGGTGAGTTCTCGTAGCCCCATTTTTCTATTGTTCTTTTGTTGGGGAAAAATGATACTCAAATGTGTTTTGAACTGTTTTGAATTGAACTGTGCAAAACGTGGTTTTCTTTTTGGGACAATTATGTGCTTATGATTGCTATGTGAATATATGTGATGTAATTTTACTTGCATGTACTGTGTTTGTCATGTCAAGGGTTGTGATTTTACTTGCGTGTACTGTGTTTGGTACGGCAAGGGTGATTGGCAAGGAAAGTCCATGTCTAATTATGGTCCCGCCCTAATATAGTGCTCCAGCTGGTAGGCCCTTTAGATGCGTAAGTAACATATTTTCTACCTGACTAGTGGGGAAGCTAGGGCATGGTTATTGACTAGCGGGTATGCTAGGTCGTGTTTACATGATTAGCGAGGATGCTAAGTCATGGGTGATTCTCATATATTCTCTATCATATTGCACTATTATTAACTGTTTTGAGATATTGGTACAACTTTTGGGTTTAAGATCAAACCTACGAGCTCACCAACATTATTGTTGACGTTTTTGAGTATCATTTTTAGGTGTGTCAATTGAAGGTATATGAATGATGTTGGAAGAGCAAAGATGTAACCCAAGGGGACTGGGTCAAGATGGGTTTTGTTTATTTTATTGTCAAGTCTAAACTTGTAAAATTTATGTAAACGCAAGTTTCATTTCTTTGTAAATTGTAAAGTGTATGATCTTGTATCTTGTGCGTTTCCGCCACTGACGGGAAAAGTAAATATTGGGTTGCCTCCCAAAAAGTGCTTTTCTTTATTTATGAGTCTTGTAGCTAAACTCGAAGTCACATGTCCTTACGTGAGTTCTCCTTCATCGTCCATTCTAGTCACATATTCAGGTCCTAGCTTTAAGCATTCCTTATAAAATCCTAATATTTTGCTCATTACATACTCTACTCCTCTTCTCTTGTCTTCTTTGTTCCTAAGGTTGACTGATTTTGTGTGCTCTTTTTCTAAGTCCGACAATGAGTTGTATTGTTCTATCATATGGGGCATCTTATAGGCAACTTCATCGGTCCTGTTAGTGAATCTTTCAGCACCTTTGGGTGGGTCTTGAGTCATGTTGGATATTTCCACAAAAGGTTTCCCTAGTACTACTTATGACAACCTAGGGTTTATAATTGAACTAATATCATCAACAATCATGAAGTCTATGATATAGGTGAACTTTCCTACGAAGACATGCATTCCCTTGATCCTTCCTGTAAAATTGCTAACTCCTTTATTCGAGTTTTCCCTAGGGTCAAGTTTTCTCCTTATGATCCAATTATACATCATTCGGGTCATGATGTTTAGAGGGGAGTTAAGGTCAATGTAGGCTGTTTCCACATGCACATGCCTAATGCTGCATGGTATCTTGAGGGTTGATGGGCACCCTTCTGTGATGATGGGGTTCCTTAGAAATATTAAAGGGATTGGGCTACACATGAGGTACTTGTGATATGCGAGTTCACTCCTAGTTGGGAATATGTCAAAATATTCTGCTCCTACCCCTTTAGTTGTTATACTCCCTTCCTCTTCAGGTTCTCCTTTGCTAAAGTCATCATTCTTTCTAATTAACTCAATAAACATGACTTCTTCATCGTCCCCCTTTGTGCAAATGACCTCGGTGTCAGATGATTGAGGAACCAATCCGAGCGATTCAAAGAATGAATTAAATTTGAGGACTTTTTCAGTGATGAATGCAACTGACGGATCCAGCAGTGTGGAAGGGTTGATATGGATATTTTCTGGGCAGTCCTTTTCTTCTTTCTCATTCTCTTTTTCTTTCTAATCATAGGAGTCGCTTTGTTTCTCGGAATGGATTGTTACGGTGTTGATCGAATCTTGGATATGGGTTGAGCATTGTGGGTCCATATTTGGGTAAGAACGAGCAGACAAAACTGGGGAAGTACTTAGTTTCGGGTTCTTAACCGTATCGCTAGGTAGTGCTCCTGCTATTCGGTCGGTGATGGCTTTCAACACTATGCCAATTTTTTTGGTCATCTTACTTTGCTGTTGTTTGAAATCGGCTTGAAACTTAGACAGTCTAGCGTCTTGAGATGCCATGAAATTGGATACCAATCCTTCAAGATTTGATTAATTGTTAAAGCTTTGAGGACGGTTGTTGAAGGAACGGTTCGGGATTGAACCGTTGGGTTGGAACCGGTTAGGTGGGTTTGAAAAATTATTTTAAGAATTTTTGGGTTGTCTCCACCTAAGGTTTGGGTGACTTCTCCATGATAGATTATAGGTGTTACTAATATTGTTTTGTTCGGGCTTGAAAGTATACCACTTACCTCCCGTTTCATCGGTACGCGAGGATGCGTATTCAACAAAGGCTTGTTTAGGATCTTCCATGCAATACTGAGTGTTGTGAGGACCACCACAGATCTCACATAAGGTAGTGACTTTGTTCACTTGAGTAGGTTATGTCAGAGCAAGATAAGCTTCCATCAAGCATTGGACTTGATTAGACGGTGGCGGATGTACTCGGGACATCTTGAGGCAAAGCGATTGCCTTGACCGGCTTAGCGAAATCCCTTGGGTCGTTCTAACCTTTGTTATCATAGAGGGCGAGGTCCTCTAATAATGTCCAGGATTCTTCGGCGTTTCGGTCACGAAGCTTACCACCGACCGATTGGTTAGTGGTTCGTCTTGTGACAGGATTGACATGGTCATAAAAAATTTAGACTTGGAGCCAAAGGTCGATGCCATGATGAGGGACTTTTTGTAGTAATTCCTTGAAACGAGTCCATGCTTCAGAAAGAGATTCTCCATGATGTTGTTGAAACATCAGGATATCATTTCAGAGTTTTGTGGTCCTTTCCGATAGAAAGAATTGAGCAAGGAAACGAGTAGTAAGATCCTCCCATGTAGTGATGGATCTTGCTGGAAGACGTTTAAGCCAATTGCTAGCTTGATAGCGAAGGGAAAATTAAAATAAACGTAGGCGCATTCTTTCCTTGTTTTCACCGTTAAGGTTAAGTGAGTCCACAAGTTTTAAGAAATCCTTGAGGTGTTGGTTTGGATCCTCGAACCGAAGTCCGTGGAATGAGCATCCGTTTTGCACCAACCAGATGGTGTCGGATCGAAGAGGTACCATGTTGTTCCTTATGGGGAGCTCAATGGTATTCCTGTAGCCCTTATGGCTAGGTTTGGAGTAGTCTCTAAGAGTACAGATAGTATTCTCGTCTCCCATGGTGGTTGACGAGAATGGATTACGAAACAATTAACACAAAGAAAAGATAGACTATGAGAAAGCTAATATGTGGAAATTAAATTCTCACTTGAAAGGATTCAAGCAAGTAGAACTAAGTTAAACAATGATTAAAACCTAACTATTCCCCACGCATCGGCGCCATAAACTTGATGCGGTTGTCGTAAGGGACTTCTACAAGAAGTTTTACAACTTCCTAGGCAGAGTACCTAACCGTTGTAGTAGTAGTATAGGCAAGACTCGGGAGTTGTTATCATTCTCTAGGGAAATAGGCTGGGAAGACTTGATCACGGTTGAATTCTAAGGGTACAGAGAAGATTATTTTTATATTTTTATATTAATAAGAAAGCAGTAAAATCATATGTTTGAGAGGTTTGGTTGGTTTTACCTATTAAACTAAATAATAAACTACGCTAATGGTGATAACAATATAATAAAAAAATTGTATTCATTTAATCATGTATTACTCCCTGGATTGCTTCTCCTAGTGTTGTTTCTTTGTCACACTTGTGATGATCTATGTAATTATTTCCGAAGTCATGAACAGATTACACAAACCCGCCGTCTTTTTAATATTCCGTTGAGGTAAAGCACAAAGTAAGGTAGTATGAAGACTATTACCTGGCCCTCAAGAGTATATTAAATGCATTTGAAATATATTAAAAGTGGATCAACCATATAAGGGGCAAGGTAGTATGAAGACTATTACCCGATGGTATCCTTTCTACACAATAATGTTTCCCTAGACATATCAACAGCTATACAGACAAAAGCTGGTTTTCTAAAGCCTAACATGCATATTCATCACAAGAAGCAACACCACTAAGATCTACATTCTAGGTTTCATAAAATCATATATGAATACAATAAGGGGTTTAGCCAAGCATGTTAAAGATAAAGCAAGAACAATAAAGAATCAAACAACAAGACATATTGAATGATTAAGATAGTCTTACTTGATTAAAACATGAATTGAAGGAGGTACAATAGGGTTTTGAAGCCCTAAAATTGTCCTAATAAGCTTCCAAACGAACTAGGGTTCATCTCCCTTTTTTACTCTAAAGTTACACACATAAAACCCTAATTTTGGGTCTATATTTATAAGAATATCGCTGTGATGGTGTCGCATTTTAATCGTGACGCCTTCATAAAGTAGAATCTTCTAGATTTGAGTTGAGTCGGTACGGGCTGACGCCATCAAGGGATGTTGTGACGCCGTCACTAGATGAAGTGTGACGGCATTGTGTATAAATGGTGATGCCATCTTCGGCCTTTGAGACTTTAAATCTTGAGAGTCTTGGTGTTGGTTCGTAATCTTGTCTGTTTCTTCTCCAAATGAGCCCAAGTAAAGTGTATCTCCTCCAAATGCCTTCTAAATGCTAAATACCTGAAAAGGAACGATTAAGTACCTATTTTGGGCATAAATGCATGATTTAAGGGGTTAAATGACCACGAAAAAGTGTAGAAAATGACACCTCATCATTAAGGTGAGTTCATAGCTCTAACTTTATTTAATTATTTTATAAACTCTTTGGGGTGAGATACATGCTAAAACATTTACTTGCAGACAAATAAAATTCAAAATTGTATGCCTTCCTGAATATATTATTGCTTGTGTCTAAGTCCCTTCATGCCATAAGTCCCCCCACATCATGGAGCATTAATCACTTGTGTGTGAATGCGAATATTGTGGATAGGCCTATCGGGATTGACGTATCCCATTTGTGTTAGCCAGATAGGTAACCAAACGCACTATATTTGTAACTCTAGGTATATGGCAATTACTTACACGGGGCCATTATTATCCTATATATCATTATTGATATGTACTGTCAGTTTTGAGTGCCACGAGCTTAGATGCAATAATATCTATTTATATGATGATTGTATTCGTTGCAATTATTACTATAACTCTGAAAACTTGATTATCCATTATATAAACCTATGAATTCACTCAACAATTTTGTTGACTTTTTAGCATGTTTTATCTCAGGTCTTTCAAGTGTTTTTACTCGAGGGGAAGCCACACGAATATGTACTTTGGAGACTCTACATTTTAATACATTCGATAAAACTTAAATTTCATTTTTTTAACATTGCGTTTTGTACAAACTTTATCTAAACATTTTTTCATGTCTAACACTTGTGATTTTTCGAAACTGTTGGGACCTGTTTGCAAACTCTGATATTTTTAATGTATCGAATGTGAAATATTTTGAAATGTATTTAAAACGTCTCATTTTGAGGTTGTTTTCTGTGACTTGTACTTTGTGCCTTGAAGTCTCACCCTCGGTTACCTTTTCGCTGGTGTTTGATTTTAGGGGTGTGACATTGATGCTAGATAGCGATGTTAGGGTAGGAGACTAGAACCAATTACGGTTTTTGTGACGAGGTGTACTTGTGTGGTGGAAAAAAAATGAGTGTTCTTGTGAGTTGGCTTCTAGGGAATAAGAATCACATTTGTGAGTTGTTGAGAGTATTTGGTGAAAGACTATATATGTGAACGAGTGTGGTTTCCCTCCTACTTAATCCGTGCTCATCTAGACATAACATGTTAAATAATAAAATAAATAAAGAAGAAAACAAATGACGACGGAAGCGATGAGCTTGACAATGTCAAGGCGGATGACGGTTAGCATACGACGATCTTCAACCGTGAAGTTACATAGCTCTTTTCAAGCATTGCTAATGTTCATAGAACAATCATATGATGAGGTATGAGGTTATCTTAAAGGTGGTAGCCAAAATGGTTGAGAGAAGGTATTAGCCATCTATATAGTGGTAAAGACGTGATTGAGGTTTTCGTAGAATGAATTAGATATGAAAAATGAGTGATATAACCGTTTGTAGTTAAGGAGCGGACCCCTAAAGATAGGAGACGATTGATATAGTAACAAAAGAGTGGGAAAGAGTTACTATAAGGAGTTTTGATTATTTGACCGTTTACGGCGAGTGACGGAAAGAGTATTTTGTGAAGGAAAGAATCAAGTAAGTGAATAAGATAATGATCAAAGTGATCTAAACAAAAACCCTTAGGGATTAAGACGATTATGCATGTATACTCGATAAATTTTAGTGACACGAGGTAATACTCTAGATACAAAAGACACATGCAAATGACACTAAGTCACTTAAACGTATTAATCATAAAAATCAAAGATATTGATGTACAGGACTATGTGACGCCTATACGTTTATCTAGATAGAAAAATCTAATTCATTATGCATCAAAATTATATAGTGTGGGTGCACTAGAAAAACACGTAGATCATATAAAAAGTCACATAACATTATGATTATGTCACATGAATATATCATACTAAACATGTTAACATTTAGCATTTAATAACATGTATCATAAAGACAAACTTAGAGATATTAAATCGGGATTGCTAACCAAAAACAAAACCGTTCAAATAATTATGCATTCAACAATTAAGCAAGTGATCATTGAGTATCAAAATAGCATGAAGAAAATATAATAGTATCTCGCGAGAACAAGTTAGCTTTTTGAAATTACAAAAATACATATGCGAGGTGCAAGTAGTCTAGATCGACTAAGGAGAATCCTAATTACTACTTGTTTAATAAGCAATCCTAATGAAATACAAAGTTCATCAATGTAAAATAACATTAGGAATATATAGAAAGAGTCATTTAATCAAGTTAGAGAATGAATATGAGATTATTACTAGTGGTGCTTAATTCAGGCTAAACACGACCATTTTTATGGGTTATACCACAAACCCAACTTCCTTCCCAAAAGCAATTCAACCATTAGGTTAAGTTGAATTTCTAGTGCAATAGGTTCTCTAGTAGTCATTCTCATTTTAGAAGAAAATAGAATTCCCGCATTTGCCTAATGAAGTGTAGCAAAGATGAAATTTGCATTGTCCACTAATACTTGGCCTAATGCGACTCAACTAATATGTTTCGATTCTGGTTCTCATAATCCTAATCATGATGTATAGAACTCTAGGGCTAAATAAGATAGCAAGCAAGATGATGTGAGTTTAAACAAGACTGAGTCTTCTAGGACTTAGGAGTATACTTAAGTGTGACAATGTGGAATATGCTATATTGAGAGCATTCTAATAATGCACCTTTGCATATCTTTATAAAATAATCTAATTAAGGTTAAAATAAATTTAATAGATCTTGTGAATATTCCATTGTAGAAATTATGATGTACTAAAGGTTAGTTACATGTATGTTAGACCTTGGACAAGTGAAAAATGATAAAAAGGAAGATATACAAATCTGATGACAACAGACGGATCTACGTAAATCAAAGACGGATCTAGGTGTGGAAGATCCGTCGATCCATGGATATCTAAAATTTGGACAGAACTCGATTTCCTGTTATTTGGGCGATGATGTTAACTTTTTAGCAATGTGAGAAACTTATATATGTTATAGGGGTTCTCGGTTTGAATTTTTGGATTCGTCATCCAAGTTTTGATTATTAGGTTGGAGTACTCGTGAAGTTCCCGATGGAATTTTTAAGTTTTTGATCCTACTTGGAGTGTGTTATGTTTAGCTTGTATAATTTGACCATAGCTAATAACATAAATATTTGAACACTTAGACTTAAGAAAACATCTTTAATACAAGTGTGGGTTGCAATTCGATGATTATTCTTTTCGTCTTACTATCGATTTCATAATTTCATGTATTAACCGAAATTGGTTTAAACATGTAGATTTGGAAAATATCTATGGTCGTTTTATTGATATTTTCATGATCTAGATAAATTCTAATCTCGACTTTATGTTCATATTTTGAACATTTGTAATTAGATAGAATAATGAGATTAATTATCGTTTGAATAATAATCATCTTTATATTCGAAATCCACTTACGATCACTTATTGAAAGAAAGCAAAATAATGATTTATGGACTCTGTTCCATCATTTCTAATTCTAATATTAGATAATTGAATTGTTCTTGTTTTAAAGGTTTAGTTAAAATAGTGTTAAGCTTATTTGGTATAGTAAAAAAAGATTATATCGAAAAGTGATTTTGAGTTTTGATTCATGCTTTTGAATTGTATAAGCAAAGTTACATATGTTGTAAATTTGATCGTGTTTGGTCTTTTGGAAATGACAACTTTACCAAATGCATTTCAAGGTAAATTACTTGAATATCTTGGAAAAAACATCCAAGTCGTCAATCCTACTTTGGCGTGCATTTTAAAGATGTTATTCTTAATAATAGGAACACACCTATTGGACATATAGACTCAATATATCATCATTATCACAAGTGTAAATTATGAACCGATGTATATTCTTTTCATCTTGGAAAAAGACGACATTATTTTCATATCAATCTAGTGTGATTGAGTATGTAGATTTGAGATAATATCTTTTGTTATGTTTTTAATATAATCTTTAAACTAATCAAATAATGAATCCGATTTCATATACAAACTCAAAAACTTGGCAATTAGATTCGAAAATGATATCAATCATAATTTGAATAATGAGTCAATACATATTTGAAATCTTTCTTGACCCTCACAAACACTCTTTGAAAAGACGACAAATAAATATTTTTCTAATGTGTTCCATCAAGCCTATCACTAGTCTTAAGTGTGAGATTATTTAAAATGACGAGTTCATTTGTTTCTTTGGGATTGTCATCTATTTTATATGTGAGAAAAACTTATTAGTTATTGTGCACAATATGCATAGTTTTTTTCTTTTAAAGAGTACAAAAATTATCCTAGTCATTTTTAGACATTATGAATCATTTTCAAAACTATTACATGTTTATATAATATTTTCAAGCTTTCGACTAAAGTGATTGTTTTCATTTTAAGTGAATGTTAATGTGAAAATTTATGTGAAGATAAAACTACAAAATGAAACTATTTTCTTACCAAAAAAGTTAAGCTTTTAAATTTAGGATTTACAATAAATTCTATGTTTATTTTAATCCAAATATTTATTAGTTGTGATTGTGAATTAGAATAATGCAAGCACAAACAAAGTTCAAAACACATTTTCTTTATCTTACATACTAATGTGCTATTATGATCTTTTCTCTTGTTTAGACAACCTATGTTTAAGCAAGATAATATGATTACATGTCCTAGAGACATTGTTAAGAATTTGATAAAATAAAAGTTTTGAATATATGGCGGTGACACATTTTATCACTTGAACTAGTAACACGATTATCGTGCAAGACAATATTTTCAAAAGGTTTGAAAAAATTGCTTAGCTCTCAATCCTAAGAGGGTTACCATAAATAATAAGATTTACAAGATGTTGATATAACATTTGGAAACATAGTGATCTATGCCTATACGCAATGCAAAAGCAGTTTTACAACTTAGTGCAAGAGATCTACCATAAGATTAATTGAGGCATAAACATGAAAACTAGTGAATAATGCACACGATGAAATTATGCTAGTTAACAAAGAAAGTAAACTACAAATGCAATAAGCATATCAAAGATTGATTAAAAATATTAAGATGTAAAGTAGAACAAATAATCATTTAGCATAACACACAAAAATACTACATTTCGTTTAAAATATAACAATGTATACATAGCTTGATTTTACTTATAAATAAATCATTTTCCTCCCCATTATTAAATATGAAAAAGAAATTTACTTTCCAATAATAAAATACACCTACTTTCAAAGGGATACCAACTAGAAGTGCTCGACTCGAAAGGAAAAGTCAAAATAAACTTTTTGCGCTTAAATCTAAGTCAAAGTTTTAGACACTCTGTGATATTTTGCTAATTTGACTAATTTAAATTTTAAATTAGGATTTGAGAGCCATTCCATTGGATAATACATTTGAAATCATTCAAATTTGGTTTTTGAATCATCAAAATTCAACGCACGGTTGATTTTCTATGAATTTTTAAAGTTAGACAAAAACTAAAAATGCCATCGACGGATCTTCATGGACGAATCCAGTTTTGGTGGATCCGTGGATCCGTGAAGAGGTGAAATTTTTGGCAGAATCGTTTATTTCACTTTTAGTCACATTATTCCCTTTGTTTGGGATTCGTTAGAAGACCTTCAAGTTAGTATAACACATTATATTTAAAATCAAAACTTGTAAGTACTAAACAAATAACTTTTCATATTATATGTCGCTTGATAGGAAATTTGATACATGGATCATAATCTATTTTAAAAACCATTTGTTTTGAAAACTAGAGCGTCTTGGCTTTGATACCAATTATGAAATCATAGGGGGAGGAGGGAGGGGTGAATACGTTTTCATTAAAAACTTAAATCTTTTGTATCAAACAACCAATCAAGTTTGACGTAATATGAAAGGTGTCCATAATAGTTCTATTACAATAAAGATACTAGAGAGCATAAAACAAATCAAATCACCACAACAAAATATATAGCACAAACATAGACGCAATGGAAATATAAATATAAAGCGATAAAAGCAAATATAAATGTAAACAGAAAAGTAAAAGAAAGCGCAAATTGGACACAATGATTTATAGTGGTTCGGCTACGAAGCTCCTCTTCGCCCTACTACACTCCCTGAGTACCCACTCGAGAGCTACTTCACTAGATCAACAAGCTCCATTTAGGCGGAGAAAATCATACAACGTTGCTTAACTTTATCTGGTACTAAGCTAAATACCGAGTCTTATTTTGAGGTAGAACCAACCTAACATAGGTTACACCTTTTCTGGTATAAAGCTATATATCAAGTTCTTCTTTGGGTACAACCAAACCTGTTATGTTTTATGACCCAACATAACAAACCTTGTGTTTTATGTCCTAAACACATAAACCAACTAACATCTAGTTTGTTGTATAATAAATGATACACATTGGTGTATGATGATGATCCAAGACATATGTGTCAATTGGATGTAAAAATCTAATATAAACATCAAGATCACTAAGCATGATGTTGTTGATGAAGATGACAAGACTCAAGGCTTGTTGTGGTGAATCTTCATATATGAGCTTGTGGTGGATAATGATGACAAGATCTCTAAGCTTGCTCAAATGGATGATCATGTAGAATCATGCTTGCAACAAATGAAATTTAGAAGCATTATGATCAAGGATTAGTAGGGTTTTAAAGACATGATCAATTGTGTTTTTATATTATTATAATGATCCCTAAATGTGTAAATATATGTGGGAGAATGGTTGTTAAAAGAGATAATCAAAAAATAAACAAATGGGTGTTAGTTATAGAAAACCCAAAACTTGGCCATCAAGGATCCACTGATCCAGTTATGGTGGAACCGTATGCCTATTTAGGTAGATCCGTAGATCCGCTCAAATTTGTTAAAAAATCTTTTCAAATCTTTTTAAATCATTTTCTTAGATCCTTAATGTACTTTAAAATCTGATTAGGTATTGTTCTAGAAGGAAAATCAAGCTTAACATTAAAAAGGAAAGATTTGTATGATATAAAATATCTTATAATATTTGTTTCCAAAAATAGTTAATCCTATTTTGTCTTCTTCATTAATGCAATTAGTTATTATTAAGTAAATGATTACTTAAAAGCATTTGTTTAGTGGTGATGTAAGTAAACTTACATGGGTTATGCAAATGAGTATTTTAAAATGCATGACAAAATGGGTTTTGCTAGTTTATAAAAACATGTTCATACTTTGTATGAAAATGCAAAACGAGGTTTGAAAAAGTATGATTGACTGTGAAAATACTTAGTGACTCTAAAAAGTATTTTAATCATTCTTAATGGTTTGTTAAATGGGTTGATCATAATGCAACATAACAAACATATTCGTACCTTTTGTTGAAGCATGAGTGGACTCGAGACATTAAGAGGTGTTGATGAATGTATGCATTGATGAGTTATGGTCACGAGTAACTTGCGCATTTTACAATATGTATTACAAGTTACTTGTTTGTCATTATTAAAACCAAAAGGTTTGTTTAGTTTAAATATCATAATATTTGTACTAACATTGTATAACGTGTGTATAATTCTGAGGTAACCGGTGTTAGTCCTGAAAGTCTGGTCCATTAGGTGAGATGTACCAAAACGTGTCAACGAGTTATAGACTCGTGATATAGCACAAGACGTCGACGGAGTTATAGGCGCGTGTTATAGCAAAAATTGATGTCACTTCAACACTTTTTCCCTATAACTCGGAATCTATATCTTCAAACAAAAACACCCTCCCTCCCTCTCCTCTCCTCCCCCCTCTCTCTCTCACTATCTCTGTCTCTCTACTTCCCTCCTCCCTCTCACCCTCTCGCTTTCCCCCTCTCCCCTCTCCCTTCTCTATCTCTTGCTCTCTCTCTCTCTCTCAATACCTAACTCTAATCAAACGAAACATCTCCTCTCTCATCCCTGCAACCTCCTCTCTCTCTCCCTCTCTCGCTCTCGTCATCTCCTCTCTCTCTCTCCTTCACTCTCTCATCTCTCCTCTCTCTCCGAGTCTTCTCCTTCTTTCCCTATCTCTCCCCCTCTCTCTCTCTCTAACTTACCTTCCCCCATCTCTCTCTCCTTATATCTCTCCCTCCCCCTCCTTCCCTCTATCCCTACCTTCCCCTTTCTCTCTCTCTCTCTCT
The DNA here is from genome assembly GCA_026074375.1 of Tanacetum coccineum. Taxonomy (NCBI): domain Eukaryota; kingdom Viridiplantae; phylum Streptophyta; class Magnoliopsida; order Asterales; family Asteraceae; genus Tanacetum; species Tanacetum coccineum. The sequence continues at coordinate 107,199 of BQNB010000655.1, read as the reverse complement.
CTCTATCTATCTCTTCCTCTCCCTCTCCCTCTATACCTCTCTATCTCTATATAAAAAAAATAGAGAACTTGACTGACTTCCACATAACCTAATAAAAAAATATAAAAAAAATGTATAACTTCGTTGTTAGTTTCGATGCGAAGGCTATGGCGCGAGATTTGGTATCGGGCTCGCATTACATATTTGCTTTTCGGATGGAGCGAAGCAAAAAACAACCCCCACAACCGGGTGCTTTAAGAATCTTAGTTACCTCATCAAATATCAAATCAGTTTAGTTTGGTAAAAACTCGCAAAAATGCCGCGGGACTAAAAACTCTCTCTCTCCCTCTCTCTTTCTCTCTCTCTCCCTCTCCCTCTCCTTCTCTCTCTCTCTCTCTCTCTCTCTCTCTCTCTCTTTCTCTCTCTATCTATCTCTCTCTCTCTCTCTCTTTCTCTCTCTTTCTCTCTCTCTCTCTCTCTCACTGTCCAGGCACGCAATCTCGACTCCTCACATCTCTCCTCTCTCTCAGTCATACCTCAAATAATCACTCTCCTCTGCCCTTCCTTCCTTCCTTTTTCCCTCCCTCTCTGTCTCCCACTCCTCCTCCCTACCCCCTCTCTCTTTTTTCTCTCCTTCCCTCTCCCTATCCCTCTCTCTTCCTCCCTTTCTCCCTCCTTCCCTCTCTTCCTTCCTACCTCTCTCACCCTCTCCTCATCTCTCTCTCCCATCTCTTTCTCTCTCTTTCACTCTCTCTCTCTCTCCTTATAAAAAAATAAAGAACTTGGCTGACTTCCACAAAACCCAATAAAACAAATTTAAAAAAATGTATAACTGACTGTTAGTTTTAGTGCGAAGGCTATGGCGCAAGCTTTGGTGTCAGGCTCGCATTACATATTTGCTTTTCGGATGGGGGGAAGCAAAAAGAACCCCCACAACCGGGTGCTCTTGAATTCTTAGTGTTAACCTAATCAATCACACACATACACACGAAATCTTGATATTTCTAGAGAGAAAGAGATGTTTTAAAGAGTGAAAGAACTAGAGAATAATGGTTACTTCACATAGATAGAAAATAAGCAACACCATCTCCACACTTGGAGAGGGCTTTAAATACTTGTCATGTGCCGACCATGGGCTTTGGTGGGCTTCCCTGGATCGGGCTTGATATCTAATGAGCTTTAATCCCGCAACTTAGGCCCACTTAGCTTAAATGAATTCCCGTAAACTACGTTTTCCTATACAAGGATCAGGAATATATAATGACCATCACTTTACATAAAAACATGGCTAACAATATTCCCCTAAGGGGTGGTCATAACACTTATGGCTTTACATCTTGTGACATCTTGAATCTTAGATCTTTGTGTTCTTGGGAATTCATTTGAAGTTCCTTTTGCATGCTTGTGATCATGGATCTTGAACTTTATCTAGATATACTTTGACAAAATACTGATATCATGGTCTTTGGCCTTGATTTGTCTTGACTACTGAGATCTTTGAATCTTTATGCCACATTGAGATCTTATGTCTCCACCCTCATGCTCAAGGTCTTGAAAGCCTGCTAACAATCGCCCTCAACATTTTTTTTAACATGATTACTTGTACCACATCATGGAACGAGTAGTACTTGATCCACTTGTAAGATATATCTTTGCTATTGTCTGGCAATCTTGTCGAAAATGTTCTTTTGAGGAAGTGCTTGTACATCATAGATTGCGAAAGACTTTGACACATGTGCTTGAGCTTTCATCATGTATTTATCTTTGTCGATTGAGCATAAGGTCTTGAATCTTGACTCGACATGGACTAGAAGCTGCTACTTTCAGGAAAACCTGCAAGTATAGGTTAGTGATAAACATACATGGACGAAAGTGTATTTGTTACTTCGTCGAATACGGTTGCAATAACCACGGTTCCTCGTTAATCAGTATAACTACTACCTGTGACCAGGTAGAATTTAAAAGAATCTCCTTGCGTAGCTGCACTAGCCATTCTCGTTACTTGAGCATCTCAAAGCAGACAACATGGTAAGAGTGAATCAGATAGTTACTATCTTTCTGATTTAGTCGTCAATTCATATACTGGACCAAAATTGATATCCAATTGACACAAGCTTAATTCATTTAGAATATCATAAGTCACCTACCATAGAGCTGTTTGATGTTGACTCTGGAAGGATTTGCATTCATCACTGTGAATACTAAAGAGTATCACTCTGAATGTTCTGGCAATTACCATAAGGATAATGCGTAGGACTCTTTATACCAAATGTTGTATAATGATGTACGACATTTTATATATTGTAATTTGTGTCCTAGTAAGATTTTTTATAGATCTCGTTGGCTCTAGACTCTATAAGTGCACATTTGTTATTTGGTAATCGGAGGCTAGAGCAGACTGCCACCTTTTCAATATCAACAATCTCGGAATGAGAAAGCCGATAGAAACGTGTTGATCTCCGTGAGAAATGAAAAAAACTTCTTTTAAGAGAAGCGTGAGTAGCTGGGATGGTTTGTATCTTGCATTACTGGGTCCATGATGACTTGTCTTCAATATCAGAATCATCTTTGTAATTACCGATAGATTAGGTATTGACCTAGTTTCTGCCTAAGGTTGTATGGAGGGCTTCTTTATTTTCACCCTTTATCCTTACAATTCTTTTTAATTCTTCAACCCCTTCAATATTAAACTAACGTGTCCTCATTATCACCATGTTGGGATTGTTTCGGTGATAACTCATGCCTTGGATAACATTCTTCCTGATCTCACTTTACTCCTTTTTTCAATCATACATAGGATTTCTACTCTATCTAATGAAGTGTTCCTGGATAGATCCCTTCAGTTCTGGCTGGATCATAAAACGAATATACCTAACCTTAACCGCCTTATAACTCATTGAGAGACAACAGTTGGTCGGTCTTTGGGTATTGCCATGAAGATCCATAAACCCATTTGAAAAATCAATCAACGTGTCCGAGAAATCATTTATGACACATTGAGAGTTTTTAGAGTTACCAAAAAGCCCCCCTACACATATGCACCATATTATGAAAGAGTTTTGCACATGCAAGGTTTGGGAACCCACTTATAGATTGAAAATCGTATCCATATTAAGCTTTATTGATCACTTTTTAATTACCATTCTCCCCTTCAAAAATTGCATATGCGTTGACAATATTTAGAAATATTAGTAAATTAAAAACAAGTTAATGTCTGGTAATTCACATGAGTCTAACTAAGTCTTGAGAGAACATAAGCGCATGCAGAATGAATCTTATTATTATACCCCCTCAATAAAAGATTAGAGTGAAAACATGAAGTGGGAGTTTGTTGAGCATACAATTTTGAAAGATTTTGAAATTTTCTTTTTTAAAATATCTTGAAAAATTGTGCTCAACAGGAAAATGATTTTATATTTATCTTGTTAATTATCATTTCCTTGGTGCTTTTCTTGAGCATTCACAAACTTTGAATGTTTATATGACATTGCTCAAGACTGAGAAGATAACTTCCCGTTGTTTAGGATAAATGTACATAAATGAACTTTTTCCTTTCTTTAGAGACCGAGTCCTAAGCTGACATTTACTTAGAATTCGTAGAAGAAAATTTTGAAGAGACATGTTTTGAAAGCTTTTTGAAACTCTCACTCGAACTTCATTTACACCGTGTCAATATTAATCAACATTTCTAAGTGCGTAAATGTTATTGATTGTCAATAGACATGCCAGAGAAGATTATTTTTGGTATTTTTGAAATTTTTTGATTTTGTATTTTGCTTTTATAGGTTTTATAATTTTATATTTTCTTTTTCTTGGTTTTATATTTTTGTATTTTGTTTTTTTGATAAATATATACAAAGAATTACTGTGATTTTGCAAGACGTTAAAGCTCCTGTGGAGACAAACTACGCATACCAAGGTGACGAACCAAATAATTAAACATATCCACTGGAAGGGCTTTGGTAAAGAGGTCGGCCAATTGGTAATCAGTCTTGACAAAATACAGTTCAATCGTACCCTTTTCCACGTGCTCCTTTATTAAAAGGTAGGGAACAACGATGTGTTTGGTTCTTGAGTGTTGGATCGGGTTGCAGGATATGGCTATGGAAGATTTTGAATCATAATAGATAGGAATCTTGTTGAAATGAAAGCCATAATCCGTTAACTGTGTCCGCATCTAAAGGACTTGGGCACAACAAGCGGATAGAGACACATATTCTACTTCCGCGGTTGACAACACCGTACAGTCTTGCTTTTTCGAGGACCAGCCCACCAGTTATTCACCTAAGAATTAAGTTCCACCGGAAGTACTCTTGAAGGTGTCTTTCCATCCCGCATAATCAGCATCTGAAAATCCAGTTAGTTCAAAACCAGAATCCTTCGTTTACCAGAGACCCATATTAACAGTTCCCCAGAGATAACGGAAGATCCTTTTAACCTCCTTGAGGTGCTTCTCGGTTGGCTTAGCCTGGTACCGAGCACATAAACAAGTAGCATGTACAATGTCTGGTCTGTTTGATGTAAGATACATTAGGCCACCAATCATGCTACGATATTTCATTGCATCGACTAGAGTCCCATTCTTGTCAAGGTCAAGCTTGTCTTTGATCTCCATTGAAGTTCCAATGGGATCGTAAGTTTCCATTCCATATTTTCTAAGGATTTCTAACACGTAGTTGGACTAGTTTATAAAGATGCCATGGGGGGATTGGTTAACTTATAAACCAAGGAAAAATGTCATCTCCCCCATCATCGACATTTCAAAGCGGCTTTTCATAAGGTCAACAAATAGTTGGGTATACCAAGGGTTTGTAAAACCAAAGATAATATCAACTACACAGACCTGTACCACTAAGATGTCGTCGCCGAAGCGTCTTAAAAACAATGTTGGATCAATAGTGCCTTTGAAGAAGTGATTATGTAGGAGAAACTTTTACAATTCTTCGTACCATGCCCTTGTGCTTGCTTTAACCCATAGAGAGCCTTCTTTAACTTGTAGACATGACTTGGATGATCAACATCGATGAAACCTTCAGGTTGACACATGTACACGTCTTCTTTTAACGTACCATGCAAGAAAGTAGTTTTTACGTCCATTTGAAACACGATGAACGATTTGTGTGCAGCATATGCCAAAAATATCCTGATAGCTTCCATTTTAGCAACCGGAGTGAAGGATTCTTCGAAATCTAACCCTTCCTCTTAGTGGTACCCTCTTACAACTAAACGAGTCTTGTTTCTAATGACCATATTGTCTTCATCTTGCTTGTTCTTGAATAGCCATTTCAAAGTAAGGGGTCTTATGTTGTCTAAAGCAGGAACTAACACCCATACATCAAGCCTTTTAAACTGGAGAAGCTCTTCTTGCATTGATTCAATCCATGCAGGGTCGGTCATAGCCTCTTTGACATTTCTTAGTTCCATAGTGCTTACGGTTAATGCATACATGCACATGTCACCATCTGTTCAGAGTTGATTCCTTGTCAAAACTGGTCGTGAAGGTTCTCCTATCACTTATTCTAGAGGGAGATCCTTAGTCCATAATTATTCGTGAGGGTACGGTTGATAAAACATATGCATGTTCAATGGATCCACATATTATGAAGATGACGATTCAACATCACTTGTGGATGCTGGAGCAAATGGATATACAAACGTATTCCCATCGAGCATAGCATTTGGAACATTATCAGCAACTGTTTTGGGTTGGAGTGGAGCTTGATTATCTTGTTGCTGAACATGTTGTTGTCGTGTTTTGAGCTCGTCAACATCCTGTGAAGTGTTTGGAATACTTGTAGCTTGAGAGGATGAATTTGTTGGTGTCGGTGCGGTGTCTGCTATTGTTGTAGATGTCATTAGAGTCTGAAGAACTTGAGGTACTTGAGCAGCCAGAGCAGTTCTTGTAGCAGCTGACTGTTGACCACCAATGTAATCATCATACATAGCTTCTAACAGTAAATCTAATTCACGTTCAGTTGGTTGTTGAGTTGTTATTGTTGATGAAGGATAAGTAAGATTGAGTCCTAAACTAATTTGTCCAAAAGTCATGCTTTGAAGCCTGGGTTTTAAACTGCGTTGTTCAAAATCCATAGCTGAAAGCTAATCAAATGTCACATTCATTGTCTCCATGATTTTCTTTGTCCTTCAGTTGTAGACTTTGTAAGCACAGGAATTAGCAGAATAACCAATAAAGAAGCCAATATCACCTTTTGCACCAAGCTTCCCAATATATTCACGATCATTCTTGAGATAATAGAGAGCCCCGAATACATGTAGAAAGAAGATGTCCGATGTTCTGCCATGAATGAGCTCATATGGTGTTTTGTTGAAACATCGGTAAATAATGGAGCGGTTTTGAGTGTAGCACGCAGTAGCAATCGCTTCAGCCCATAAGAATAACAGTGTACGAGAAAAAATCAACATTGTTCTAGCAGCCTCCACTAATGTTTGGTTTCTTCATTCCGTGACTCCATTTTGCTGAGGAGTTCTAACAGAAGACGATTGGTGAGAGATGCCAATACTATCAAAGTATTCCTTAAGCACTTGATTCTTGAATTTTGTGTCGTTGTCAGTTCTTACACTAATGATTGGAGCTTGCAATAGAACTGTAATTTTCTTGAGAAAGGTTTTAATCTCCTCTGGTGCTTCATCTTTTATGAGAAAGTGTGCCCACATGTAACGAGAGTAACCATATACAATCACCAGAACGTACCGCTTACCGTTTATGGTTTCGACTCTTATTGGACCACACAAATCTATATGAAGAAGATGTAACCTCTACTTGGATTTTGGAACTGGTTTGGGTGGGTGAGATGCCTTTTTTACTTCTTCCTTGCTCACATGAGGGACAAAGATGTTCTTTATGATATTTGAATTTTGGAAGACCGGTGACAAGATCGTTTTTGGCAAGGTCATTTATGGTGTCAAAGTTGAGATGGGATAAATGTTGATGCTATAACCACGACTTGGTAGAAGTAGCATGAGCCATGAGGCAAATTGGAGAAGCAAAGGCCATTTCATGGAGATTGATGGTATAAAGGTTTGTTGTGCGATTTCCTTTTAACAAATCAACTCCTTCGAGATTTCTAATGAAACATGTGTTTCTTCTGAAAGCGACCTCTAAATCTGAATCACAAAACTGCCCCAAGCCCATAACCTTGTTAGGTTTCCTGACCTTTGGCTTGAGTTTTGTTTGATTTGCAATATTTGAAACATTTGCCTTTTGTTTCTTACCACGAGAATTCATGCCTTTCACCTAATTAAGCACACAAACATCATGATTAGAAGTAATTAAACATTGCTTACACATAGCATAAACAACTTCAGATTTATCATTATGAATATCAAGCTTAACGTTATTACATTCAGATGACATATGTTTCTTATTCTTAGAAAGCAGTAAATTCCTATGGTGTTCTTCTACTTCAACTTCTTTATTCTTGATACAACTAATCTTAGACGCAGAAGGGACCCTATCATTCTTTATATTGCTCCTAAGTTGTAGCCTTTTGGTCCTAGCAGTGTTGTCTACTCCTATAGAAGATGAACCATTTGAGTCAGAATTAACATCTTTCTTAGTGATGACATGAGGTTGTGAAACAGTGATTGGATTTTTCATAACACTTGCTCTAACTTTGTTGATAGGCACAAATTTATCTGCCCTAGAAGTCTTAAATGAATTAATCCTAAACATTCCAGGGGCAATCACTTTATCTTTTGTCACAACTTTTGAGTCTGTGGTGGTAGGTACCGAGTTTGAAGTGACTGGGTTTGACAAATCATTTGTCTCACCAACCTTTAGAGGAATTTGAGTTTTTGAAAATTTTGGATGTTCAAATTGAAATGAATTTGGTTGTCTCAATAAAATTATTTATTAAAGATTGCAAAGACGGTTTCCTCTCAGTTGATTGATTTGCAAACTTAGTATTCACACTCGTACCTTTGGTGATGTCCTTTTGTTCAGAAATCTTATCAAATAACTGGGCTCTTAGCTTAGCATTTTCATAGATCGTGTCATGTAATTTGTTTTGCAAAGAGTCAATTATTGTTTTGGTTTGAGTTCGTGTCACAAAGATAGAATCAAATAGGTTCTTGTATGTGGTCTTAAGGTGAGTATTTTCTTTAGCATAATTTAAAACCTGAAACTCTAATTCCACGTTCGCATTCTCGAGTTTTTGAGACAGAGGATCAAGGGTATCTGATACACATAGAGTATCCTTACATTTACCCTTGAGATCTCCCAACTGAGCTTGTAACCGTTTGATCTTTTGTTGCATGCCATTATAAGCTTTATCGTATGAAATTTTATCGTATTTGTATTCTTCACATTTTTTGTACCAATCATTCCAAAGTTTAGCATATTCATTCTCCTTTTTAATGATACAATTTTAAAATTGTTATTTCGTACGTTCAAGCTTAGTTTGAAGATCGGATGTTTCAACAACAGTAGGAGTTTGCACAATAGACATAATATCTTGACTGACAACTGCTCTTAAGAGACGCTCGATTTCAAATTCAAAAGCCTTGTGCTTAGCAAGAGATTCATCAGCTTCATTTACAAGAGATTTGAAGTCTCGAATAAAGTTAGATGCTTCTTTCAAATTTGTATTTTGAAATTTTGCACTCTAGCATCAACTTGGTTAACGATAGGGAAAATTTAATCTTTTACAATTTTATGAATCTCTTGGTGAACAGAAGACGACCAATTTTGTATATCTAAAGTCATTTTTTGTTTAACAACACGTTAAAGAGTCACAATGCTGCTTTTTACCTCATTTAGAAATTTTCGTGCAACACTTGGTGTAGTATCATCCGAAAATTCTTCATTGGGTATTGAGATTGATTTAGAAACATTAGCCGTTTTGGAAGTATTTGAAAAGTACAACTCTTCACGTGACTTGGCCGTTTGAGAAACAAAAACCTCTGAAAGATGATTAATCTTTGTATAATTTTCCGGTTTTATTTCTTTGTTCAATTGTTTCATTTTTAAGCGACTCTCTTGAGCAAGTTGCAATGTCTCCTCCGAATCATACACAGCAGGAGGATCATGCTTCTCTAATAGAACTTTGCCATTATACAAACTCTGTTATTTTTGTTGAGCTTGCTTGAGATAAAAAGGATTTTGATAACCCAAAGCCATTTTCTGTTCGGTGTGGTAAAACGAGTCTGGCTTAGGTGAAAGCATGTGCATCGTTTGAATCGATTAACACGTTTTTACCAAAATATTATCTAATTCCTTTATTTTATTCTCAAGTTGAATTTGTTTATCAAGAAGTTCATCTTCGCGAATTTTGAAATCAGATTTCAACCTTTTCTTTTCTTCTTAAAGAGAAGAAACAGTTGACTTTTCTTTTGAAAGCTGGTTATTTAAATTTGCAATTTCCTCATTCAAAGTCGTTATTTATTTTACCAGAACTTAAGTGAAGTGCATTTATCTTTTTAGTAAGACATTGCTCTTGATAAATAAACTTTTAATAACACCTTTCAAGTTTGTCATATTTTTCTTAACTAATTTCAAAACATTTTTCTTGATTTTTATATCTAGCAAGCTCAGTGGTCAAATCAGCATTAGTTTCTCTTAACTTACGATTGACCGTGTTGACTTTCTCAACTTCAATTGCCAAATTATTATATAATGATTCAAAATAAGCATGTGTTTCCTCAACAGTTTCAGGATGTTGTTCTACTGTTCCCCCACCTTGTTCCACACTAGAAACCTCAGAAATAACATTACTGTCATTCTGTTGTACTTGGTGTGGTTTAGGAATGGGTTCGAGTAGCTCAGTATACTGCTTTTCTTGAGTAAACATATTGAATATATCAATATTATAGCAATTGTCATAAAGTTGTACCTTAGCTGATCTGTTTGAGTCATAGACAAGAGATTTGTCAGTCTAAGTACCCGATGTCGATGCTTGCTACAAATTAGCCATCAAAATACAGTTTGCATTAACTTCTCAATCTTATCAAGATCTGCTGCAATAACCATCAAATTGAACTCTTTAGTTTAGAGTTAGATTCCTGCTTCTTCCTTTTGAGCAATCAGCAACTGAGTATGAAGATACGCAACATCCCTTCTCCTTGGCCTGACTATGCAGTTCCTAGCAAGATGACCCAATCCTCTACAGTTATAACACCTTATCGGATTACCATTATTCCTAATTACATTACCCTCAGCCCGTGCTACTAAAACATTACCATTTCCATTCTGATTCACATTCGGATTAACAATTCCCAGAACAACAATAAGCCCATTATGATTTCCAACATTCTGAACACTCGTATTCTGAACTGCATTCTAAACAACCTGATTCCCGACATTCTATACTACATTATACCCATTCTGATTCCTAACATCCTACCCACCATACTGTCTAAACTTATTCCCACCATTACCTCCAACCATCTGCATCTATCTGTCTTGACCTAAATTCATATCCAGTTGTGCAATCTGCCTATTACGAGGGTTTGATGAAATTCTCTGGTTGTTGTTGGTTGTTGTTGAGTAGTTTAGTTTGAATGCCTTAGCCATTAGAACAAGTGCCATGTTCATTGTAGTTGTGGGATCTGTAATATCTTCGAGATTTGGCATTGGTTGTTGCATGTAGTTCTGGTTGAATGATGGTTGTGGGTTATAGTTGTTATTGGGAAGTGGTTGTTGCATGTAGGTAACTAGTGATGGTTGATCTTGGTAAAACACTGGATAGTTGAAAGGATTGTTGGAATTTCCTATGAGTGCCAAAGGATCATGTGTTCTTGCAAGTCATTCAACTCTTAGATCATCTACCTCATTTTGATTGTATTTCAAGAAATCATACAATTAAGTGTAATCTGCTGTATGCAAGTCCTTTGTTTGATGAACAATGGTAACATGTCGACTCCATTTTGGTTGTAAGTTGTTTAGTGGTATGTGTTTAATTACACATACCTTTTACCTTTAAAAGCGAGCTAAAATAACCAAAAACGGACTTAAAATGCCAAATATATGCTTGTTTTGCTAATTGTATTGTGCAAGAACGGATATCTAAGAAAAGGACAAAAAACAAAGCAAAAACCGACAAAACCGGACACAGAATGGTAAAGCAGGAAAAAGACAAAGTCAAAGTCCAAGCCCAAGTGTAGAAAAGTCAACAAGTCAACCCCGACAAACCCGAAGCCAAAAAGTCAAGAAAAATAAGTTTGAGGGCTAAATTTGTCAAATCCTTAAACTTATTTAAAGAAGAAAAGAAGAAAAACTTGAGAAGGGCCCATTCTGCCAATTTGGAAAAGTTAAACCATAAGGGCCAAAGCTGCCAATAGAAAAGAGTTATAACATGCAAGGACTTGTGATGCAATTGGTTATATAACCCTTGAGGGGTTAATTTGCCAAGTCCCCCAAATTTGTACAACCATAAGGATGTGTACTGCAAACAACTATAACACCTTGAGGGACCAATATTGTCAAACATCCCAAACCCTCACCCCGACTTTAAAACACTGTACATCTCCTTCGTTTGTTTCCCGCCAACACCCATAAACCCCAAACCTGTCCCTACTCACCTCGTTTGACTTCCCATATACATCCAAACCTTTCACCATCCTTAACCCTACACCCACATGGGTTTAAAGTCCACTGTGGCAATCCCCTTGCTTTCTATTGGGTATTGACTTCAACGGGTATGATTCTTTTTGAAGAAATTGAAGGCTAGGATCAAAGGATGTTGTCTCCCCTCTCACAAGTAACACAAGTAGCACAAGTTTGTGCTATAAAAGGAAGAAGAACAAGAAGGCAGCAGAAAGGAAGTTTTTAGTTTTTAAAATTTTTAAAAAAGTTTAGGGTAAATTTAATGTAATTAAATTCTGTTAGAACAGTTGTAGGTATTATTTTTAATGAAAAAGCATTGTTAAGTTTATTCAAAATTTCTGTCTTGAAATCTCTTTTTTATTAGTTCATAAAATGTCATTGATAAGCTATGAAGAAGGCTAAACCTGGAAGAGCCTTGGGTTTAAATACATTCAGAATCAAAGGACTAGGGGTTTAGGAATTAGGATTTAGAACCTTATTCATTTGGACTTCTGTAAGTTTTCTTTTTTACCTCAGTTACTGTAGCACTTCTTATGGGCTTATTTCTAGCTTATTAATGTTCTTTTGAGCTTATTTGTGCTTATTAATGCTTAAGTCTGCCTCTTAGTGTTTTTCATTTCATTTTCATGCAATTTGATCAAAAACTGTCAAAAATAGCTTAAATACTGTTCTAGCTTATTAATCTTTAAAAAGTGCTTAAGTGTTTAGCTTTTCATATTTTTATTGTTTAGTATTGCTTAGTTGGTAGTAGTTTTTAAAATATTAAGCTTAAAACAGATCTTGTGTGTCTTAAAAACCCTTTTCAAAATATAAAGGGGTGTTTGGGTTAAGCATGAAAACGGGTCAAAACAGTTTGGTATGGGTTGTTGTCACTTGGTTAGATTTAGCTTAAGTATTAAGCTCAATTGAGTCTGTTTTTTTTGTTTTTAAGTTTTAAAAATGTTTTTCAAAGTTTTCTAAGTCACCTTTTAAACTGTGGTTTTAAAAAAAAAAGCTACAAGAGCTTATTTGAATTAGCCCTTGTAGACTTGGGTTTTAGCTTCAAAAGTTGTGTCATTGTGTGTCTAAACAAGGTATAAACAAGTGCTTTGTGTCACTTGACTCTTTGAGTCAAAGCTGTCAAAAGTTAAGTGTCAAATTTTTTAAGCAAAAAGCCCATTTTCATTCTCAAAAATCAGCATGTTTTCATTGTTTTTAGAAGCCTAGGTTTTGAGCATAAGCTCATTTTAAGCCCTTTTTCATCTGTTTTCATTTGGTTTTTCATTTTAAGCTTATTTGACAGCTTAAATTAAGCTGTCAAATTAAGCCCTTGTTTTAGCTTAGTTTTGCCCTGGTGCTAGGGGCCCATTTTTCAGCAGTCTTTTTTAGCTTTTTAGTGAACTTAAGCCCAAGCTTTTGGCTTTTCTTAAGAGCCAATAAGCTCTTAGATAAGCCTCCTAGGTTTCAGACCTTAAGAGCCACTTTTGATAGCTTATTTTTAAGCTTAAAGTAGCCCTTTGGCTATTTTTGCTTAAGCATAGTGTAGTGATTGCTTATTTTCTTTCCAGCTTATTAGGAGCTTATTAGTTTGTGATTTCAGTCCCTTACTTGCTTATTAGTTGTGTGAGTTGCCTTAGAAAGCTTAATCCCCTTTTTCATTTGCTTATTGAGTTTTTAAGCCCATATTTTTACACCAACAGTACTAACTCCCAAGGTTAGTACTGTTGAGTGCATAAGCCAAATTTTAGCTTATTAAGCTTGTCTAACTTGCTCATTTGTGTTCCTAATAGCTTATTTTGTTTGAGTGTTAAGTTATGAGTGCTTATTTTCCATTTTCCCTGCTTATTTAGAGTCAACAGCTAGTAGCTTTTTGTTTTTAAGCTTAGTTTAGCTTCTGTCTAAGTTTAGCCCTTTTTAAGCTTATTCAGTTATTGCATTTTAGCTTTCAGTGCTTATTTAGGGTGGGGTAGTCAATCCTTTTAGCTTTTAGTCCTAGTTTTAGCTTAAGTGTCCCAAGTGTCCAAAAGTCTTAAGCATTTTTGGCCCTTAAGCTTATTTAAGCAAAACTGTCACCTTAGAAGCCCATTTTTAAGCTTATTCAAAAGCTTCTAGAAAAAGTTGTAGTTTTGAAAGTTGTTAAGCTCAAAAAGCTTAACAACTTTGGTTCACAAAGTTTTTCGAAAAAAAAGGGGAAGACAAGGGGTGACCCGGGTGAGCAAGACTCGAACCCGGGCCTCTACCCTCGATACATCCCCTTTTATAAACCACTCTTACCGCTGCGCCCTTGGGACTTTTACGTTAGAGTCCCAAGGGCTTAGGTCCTTGGGACTTTTTCTCATCAAAGTATCCCCAGAGTATAATACACTTAACCACGTTTATTTCACGTCCTTCTTTAGCTATACCGCTCACAGCGTTATTCGGCTTTTTATTCACAAGCTAAACAACCTGTTTGAAGATTATCTTATTAACCTTTTCAGCGATCTATGTGGAGCATGTGTATAGTATAACAGTAATTTTGGTAAAATTTTCAGAATTTTTAAAAAGAGTCGTTTTTAGTATTTTTATAAATTTAACTTTCAGTTATAAGTTTAAAAATTCATAAAAAATACGCGAAATTATCAAACAAAATATATTTCTCTTTTTTATAGAAAAACATTCTTCACTCTTTAGTCATATATTCTGTAGGTGAAAAATATAAAAACTTTGTGAGGTTAATTTTTACCCTATTTTGTGATTTTTAAAAGCGAAGGGCCTCGAGTGCTGATTTTTCGGTGATTCTTCTCTTGACTCGTCTTATATTGTGGGGATAGCAAAGACGACTCTACCTGTTTTCAGTCCTAGTCCGATGATAATATCTCATCATCGTTAGATAGTCCCCTAGCTTATATATTTAGAAGTAAAAATGTTCTCTTCGTTACGAGTGTTAATTTTGAAGTGATCTTTTCTTTAGTGAGAAGAGATTGACACCTTTTTGATCGTACAATTCGGTGCTCTCGTTTTTTAGCTTAATTACATAATTTTGTTAAGGTTTATTCTGCTAACGGTTTATTGTTTTTTATTATTATTTCTAGATTTACCGTTATCGCACACTCTCCACAAATCGCTGATTCTCTCACAACTTCAAACTCCAATCTCTTCCGGCGCGTGTATTCGATTCTTTTCCAGCACAGTGCGCCGTTGTAGGATTATAGCTGACCGGGCGTAAAACGGTCTATACTGCATCCCGGTTTTTTATTGATCTAGTTTTTTTTAGACTTTATATATATTTTATATTTTATTATATATTATATATATAGTTTAATAGAAAATTAAATAATTAATTTTTGGCGCCGTTGCCGGGGAGGCTGTGATACCGACTATCGTTGCTGTTGATCATTTGTGTTTGAAGCTGTGAATATTAACCTAAAAAAAAAAAACCCAAAAGTACAAAAATATTTTTATTCTTGCTTTTAGTATAATTATTCATTTAAGATCAACTAAAAAAAAAAGAAAACCAAAAATATAAAAACGTTTGTCCTTAATTAATCAATGAAAAATTCCCAAATCTGGCTAAACATACCAAAACATACATAATCTCAAACTGAGGTATTATCTCCAAGTGAACTCTCTCCCAGTTGAACTTTGTTGGCTCCCAATATCGAAACTTAAAGAGATTTTAAAACTTTGCTCTTTGTGTAGTCTCCACTTCTGTGAAATACGCGGCTCACCTTTAATGGATAAACAAATTATAAGAGAGGGGTATAAGGCAGGGTTGCTTCCGAGGGAACACGACCCGAAAGGACAGAAGGTTTTTCAATACAGAGCGCGCTTTCCTCTGCTCCTCCGCTCCGATTTTTCTCCTTTTGTCTTTTAACAAGCGACACGCACAACCGAGAAAACTGAGTCTTGATTCATCTCTATTGGTGTTTATCTAGTTGTCTTTATCTCATATTGCAGTCCATTCATAAAAAATCAATGTTGCTTACAAAAATTCAAAAGCCACAAAATAATCTCTTTTTCTTATCCTTCTAAATTCTTTCTCATTAACCTCAATTGTTTAATTCTCTATGGCATCACTCAATCGTCCGTTCAAATCACCGTTTTAAGCGATTAAAGAATGTTCCGTCTTGTGGAAATTTGCACACACCAATGGAATGTGGTATGTCCAAACACGGCGTCTTGAAGACAAGATTCTTTTCCCTATATCCCGGACTTGTCTACAACGAACCCCTTAAAATTGAAAAAATTTGCGACTCGCGATTCCTGGAGACCCCATTCTCATGGTCCTATATTGTCGACAAATGTGCATCTAATAACGCAAGACCATTGGAGGAAGTTTTTCAAGACTATCCAAGACACTTCCAACTCCATCCAATGACGATCCTAACTTTTGTCTTGATCAAGAGATCCATTCGTTGTCCAAACAATGCACCGTGTAACATTCTTCACAAATTCCTCCACAAATCAACCACAATTGATTCTGTGCGTACGAGTAGAGGTTGATTCGTTTTAGACGATACTTTTGTCACGATGCACACTTGTAGAGTATCTGTGGGAGGACACAAGGTGCTCACATGACTTGGTACATCATGTCCACCGCAACTTCTGGATTAATCTATCTAACTCACCGGAAACACGCAACTAATCAAACCGTTAACGAGATCCCCACAGACTTTCTGCAAGTGTTCAACCGACATACTTGTACGGGAGATGAGCGACATATTCATACTCACTTATGATTGCTCCTAACGTTTAAACCCACTCCACAACCTCCCAATAGGTACTCCTTGTGCGAAATTTTGCCAGGACACGATCTCTGTCTTTTATGGTGAAACTATTGTACACCTCTCTTCTGCGCGTGATTTATCTATCCGAATCGCGTTACAATCTAGACACTTTTAATTCTCCCGCCAAAATTTTATCATGGAGTTTTCCACAACATATCCATTTTGTGAGAAACTTACGTGGGAGACCTATGAAACCTTACCAATGTCAACAAATGAATGAAGACTATTATCATGAGCAAAATTCTTGCTATGATTATAATTCTTTTGGTTTTGACCAATTTCACCCCCGCAATATACCGTCAATCATCCAATCTTCAATGCCCAAAATAAGCTTCTTAATTACTCCCAATAATGAGTTTCCAATACCCAAATAGGAGCTTCTCAATTCTAGTAAATAATCTTATGGCAACAAATGACAACCATATGGGATTTTGGTTATGGTCAACAATACAAAAGAAGGAAGAAGAAAAGCGAATTGCGGAAGAGCAAGCGGCTAAAGATCGATATTGGAAGATTCCCATTTGCTATGATGATGACGATAACTATACCATTGCAATCACACGCCCCCACCATCCAAGGAGCCCCGTTAACTCTCATTAGTAATGGCGGGTGATTAGCATTTTGACACTATTCTGGCAACGGAATCGGACTAGTAATAAAGTCTAGTGTTGACGAAACCTATGTCCCAATCCCAAGTGAGCCGAGGGTAGATTCCCGACAGTGTGTTGATGTGCCTCTTTGTAACAAACCTACCCATGCTTGAAGCTTTCAAACGAACATTCTGAGACTATCATCGGATCTCTAACGTGATTCCTACTTCTAGTTATGTGATTCTTATGAGACATCGATTTGTCGCTTCATCACTCAAAACAAAAAAGATAAAAACATTGTCTTTAATTATCAATAAAATTCACAAATTGGTAAAATACCAAAATATAATATTCTCAACTGAGGTATTATCATAATAACTTCCGGTGAACTTGTTGGTTCCCAATTCGAACAAAAGATTTAAAACTTGCCTTTGTGTCACTTGTGAAATACGGCTCACCTTTAATGGATAAACAAACTATAAGAGGGGTATAAGGAGGGTTGTTCCGAGGAACTACGACCCGAAAGGAGAAGGTTTTTAATAGCTTCGCGCTTTCCCGCTCCTCCGCTCCTTTGTGCGTTTGTCTTTTAAAGAGCTACCGTGAAACGAGTTGATTATTGGTTTAAGTTGTCTTATCTCATTTTGTCCATTAATAAAAAAGATGTTGCTTAAAAAATTCAAAAAGCCAAAAATAATCTTCTTTTTCTTATCCATTTAATTCTTTTCTTAACCCTCAATTGTTTAATTCTTATGGCATCACTCAATCGTCGTTCGAATCACCTTTACGCGATTAAAGAGTGTTCGTCTTGTGGCATCATATCTCCATCGGAGTATGATCATTTCTGCTTTAAGATTGAGCCCGAGCTGGGCAATCTTACAATGGATGTGGTGGAGGATATTTTCCCAACAAGAGAACCAAGAGTTCATGTGCCTAATGTTTTACCCACCCATACCACCCTGGATACGGATTTCATACTTTTAAGTGAACCTCTCTTCGCTTATATTGTATGGATCTTTCTTCCATTTCTCTCGTATCCAGTTGCTCCTCCATATCTTCTCTCCTGTGGGAATGAAGATATCATTTTTGACCCCGGCATCTCCATTTATCATTCTTTTATGCCGGATGTATCTCATCGGAGTGGAACTTTCATGAAATTCAATGTTTATCCAAACCACTTGAATGAAAGTCCGATTAAGATTTTATCTTCTTTCTATTTGCTAATATGTGTTTAGTTGTTGTGAGGAGGCTTGCCTCTTTTCTTTTCCATGTGTTGTGTTTTGTGTTGTATTGTCCAGGATGTCCCGGATTTTTGAAGCCTCTCGTGCTCGTGGTATTTGTCCTTCGATCACAAGAGCTTCACAATCCTCAGCTTCATTTGGGAATCCCGATATCCTAATCTTATCGACTAACGTTTATCTTTAAGCATACTTCATAAACGGCTTAGGATTTACGTAGAAACCCTTCGTAAAACATTGAGGACAATGTTTCATTCTAGTATGGGGGGATCTTCGATTTGATTGTGCCTGCAGCCGTTGTTCTCACGTAATCCCGTTTTTACCACCAAAATTTCAAAAAAAAATGAAATTTTTTTTTAAAATTTTCAAAAATAAAATAAGTGTTTTGTCACAATTTTGACTTTCCTGCTGGGTAGAATAAGAATAAATTTTGACTCGATCAAGCGTGTTGAGCTCTAGCTTGTTCCTTAACTTTTAGACTAAGCGTTCGCGAATATTCGCGAAGAATGAAAAATGATAGTGTTAACTATGAGTTGTATGCTAAACAAGGATTATTTGGAAATCTTAAGAGCTCATGTGTGTAATTTGTCGCTTTTTCCTCCCATAAGATTCTAACCTGAATTAATATACGTGCTACTTTTGGAAATTAAACTTAAATCAATAATTTTTATGTAGTATATAGAAAAAACTTTGGACTTAGTTCAAATTTATACTTGAATTTTTCAAAAAGATGTTTTTCAAAAAAAAAAATGCAAAAATATAAACTGTGGGTTGATAAAAGTTTGCTGCATCTTGCCGGCTCACAACCGATGTTACAGCCTTCTAAAGAAAACCCATAGTAAGAATAATTATCCGAGACTGATAAAAGTTTGCTGCATCTTGCCGGCTCACAACCGATGTTGCAGCCTTCTAAAAGGTCGAGGGTTACAAACTGCGTAAATAGTTAATATTAAGTGTGAATAAAAGATCTCTTTTTGTTAAATTCAAATATGCTTTTGAACTTTGGCTATTATATTTTATAAGCTATGTATATACGGAAAACCTGAGAGTTTTTGAAACCTAAGGTCTGTGAGTCCCGATACTAGTCTCTGTGGGGTGTCAAAAGCCTGGTCACTTAACCGCAAGGTTGGGATGTGCCGAGACGAAAGTCGCTACATGGGATGATCTCGCCTTCAAACTCATTATTCTCGGGTGGAACGTGAAACATAGAATTGATCCATGGTTGAAATTCAAAATAGCACATACACCTAAGATATAAATTGTCGGGAGTGAAAAGTTTACAAATTGCAAATATGAGTAGTGTTAGCATCTTAACTCATAATTAACGGTGATTTCGTTTTAAGCTTGGTTTGGAATAAGTGAAAAGTCGGGAACGATGAATTTATCCTTTTTGGGGCATTCTCGGATCGAAATGCATCTTGTTCTATGATCCCTTAAAGTTATTAAATAACGAAAGTCAAAACATTCTAGTTAATTGATTAATGAAAAATGAAAAATACAAAAAGATGTGTAGGAATAGGTGTATATATAAAAAATGGTAAAGACGGGGATTTTCAAAACTTTTGAGTCTTTAACTCCCTTGATGAACACTTAGCTACTTTTCCAAGTTATTAGTCGAGGGTGATTGAGATTCTTAGTTTTCTAAATGCTTACTTCATAGCATTGCGTGAGGACACGACAATACCTTAGTATGGGGGATTTTGGTATGTGTTTAATTACACATACCTTTTACCTTTAAAAACGAGCTAAAATAACCAAAAACGGACTTAAAATGCCAAATATATGCTTGTTTTGCTAATTGTATTGTGCAGGAACGGATATCTAAGAAAAGGACGAAAAACAAAGCAAAAACCGACAAAACCGGACACGGAATGGAAAAGCAGGAAAAAGACAAAGTCAAAGTCCAAGCCCAAGTGTAGAAAAGTCAACAAGTCAACCCCGACAAACCCGAAGCCAAAAAGTCAAGAAAAATAAGTTTGAGGGCTAAATTTGTCAAATCCCTAAACTTATTTAAAGAAGAAAAGAAGAAAAACTTGAGAAGGGCCCATTCTGCCAATTTGGCAAAGTTAAACCACAAGGGCCAAAGCTGCCAATAGAAAAGAGTTATAACACGCAAGGACTTGTGATGCAATTGGTTATATAACCCTTGAGGGGTTAATTTGCCAAGTCCCCCAAATTTGTACAACCACAAGGATGTGTACTGCAAACAACTATAACACCTTGAGGGACCAATATTGTCAAACACCCCAAACCCTCACCCCAACTTTAAAACACTGTACATCTCCTTCGTTTGTTTCCCGCCAACACCCATAAACCCCAAACCTGTCCCTACTCACCTCGTTTGACTTCCCATATACATCCAAACCTTTCACCATCCTTAACCCCACACCCACATGGGTTTAAAGTCCACTGTGGCAATCCCCTTGCTTTCTATTGGGTATTGACTTCAACGGGTATGATTCTTTTTGAAGAAATTGAAGGCTAGGATCAAAGGATGCTGTCTCCCCTCTCACAAGTAACACAAGTAGCACAAGTTTGTGCTATAAAAGCAAGAAGACCAAGAAGGCAGCAAAAATGAAGTTTTCTCTTAGTTTTTAAAATTTTTAAAAGTTTATGTAATTTAAAAGTTTATGTAATTTAAATTCTGTTTAAGAACCCTTGTATTATGTTTTAAAAGTTTAATGAAAAGTTATTAAAGTTCTATCTAAATTCTGTCCAAAAAGCTATTTAAATTTTTGTTGTTGATAAATAAAAGGAAGCATGGTCTAAACCTGGAAGAGACCTTGGGTTTTAAGTGTATTCAGAACAACAAAGGACTAGGGGGTTTAGGATTAGTTTTAAGTACCTATGCATTTGGACTTTGGTAAGCTTTAAGTCTCTTCAGTTACTGTAGCATTGCTTATTAGCTTATTTTTAGCTTATTAATGTCTTGTGTGCTTATTTGTGTTCATTAATGCTTAAGTGTGCCTTCTAGTTACTTTTCATTTCATGTTCATGCAACTTGATTAAAATCTGTCTAAAAAATAGCTTAATACTGTTCTAGCTTATTAGATTTAAAAAGTGCTTAATTGTTTTGCTTTTCACATTTTTATTGCTTAATATTGCTTATTTAGTAGTAGTCTTTAAAATCTTAAGCTTAAACAGTTCTTGTGTGGTTTAAAAATCATTTTTAGAAATTAAGGGGGTGTTTGGGTTAAGCATGAAAACGGGTCAAAACAGTTTGGTATGGGTTGTTGTCACTTGGTTAGATTTAGCTTAAGTATTAAGCTCAATTGAGTCTGTTTTTAAAGGTTTTTAAGTTTTAAAAATGTTTTTCAAAGTTTTCTAAGTCACCTTTTAAACTGTGGTTTTAAAAAAAAGCTACAAGAGCTTATTTGAATTAGCCCTTGTAGACTTGGGTTTTAGCTTCAAAAGTTGTGTCATTGTGTGTCTAAACAAGGTGTAAACAAGTGCTTTGTGTCACTTGACTTTTTGAGTCAAAGCTGTCAAAAGTTAAGTGTCAAATTTTTTAAGCAAAAAGCCCATTTTCATTCTCAAAAATCAGCATGTTTTCATTGTTTTTAGAAGCCTAGATTTTGAGCATAAGCTCACTTTAAGCCCTTTTTCATCTGTTTTCATTTGGTTTTTCATTTTAAGCTTATTTGACAGCTTAAATTAAGCTGTCAAATTAAGCCCTTGTTTTAGCTTAGTTTTGCCCTGGTGCTAGGGGCCCATTTTTCAGCAGTCTTTTTTAGCTTTTTAGTGAACTTAAGCCCAAGCTTTTGGCTTTTCTTAAGAGCCAATAAGCTCTTAGATAAGCCTCCTAGGTTTCAGACCTTAAGAGCCACTTTTGATAGCTTATTTTTAAGCTTAAAGTAGCCCTTTGGCTATTTTTGCTTAAGCATAGTGTAGTGATTGCTTATTTTCTTTCCAGCTTATTAGGAGCTTATTAGTTTGGGATTTCAGTCCCTTACTTGCTTATTAGTTGTGTGAGTTGCCTTAGAAAGCTTAATCCCCTTTTTCATTTGCTTATTGAGTTTTTAAGCCCATATCTTTACCCAACAGTACTAACTCCCAAGGTTAGTACTGCTGAGTGCATAAGCCAAATTCTAGCTTATTAAGCTTATCTAGTTGCTTGTTATTGATTCCTAGTAGCTTATTTTGTTAGTGTAGTTAGTTGTGCATGCTTGCTTTCTTATTTTCTTAGCTTATTTAAGTGTTAACAGTCCAATAGCTTAGCTACTTTTTGCTTTTAAGCTTAATTTAGCTTCCTGTTGTTTAAGCCCCTTTAAGCTTATTTAGTTGTAGGATTTAGCTCCTTAGTGCTTATTTAGGTTAGTTTAGCCCCCCCTTTTAGCTTATTAGTTCCAAGTCTAGCTTATTTTCCCAAAAAGTCCAAAAGTCTTAAGCATTTTTGCCCTTAAGCTAACTTTTAGCTTCTGTCACTTTAGAAGCTCTTTTTAAGCTTATTTATAAGCTTTTAGAAAAAGTTGTAGTTTTAAAAGTTGATAAGCTCAAGGAGCTTAACAACTTTGGTTCACAAAGTTTTTCAAAAAAAAAAGGAGACAAGGGGTGACCCGGGTGAGCAAGACTCGAACCCGGGTCTCTACCCTCGTACACCTCTCTTTTATAAACCTCACTTATACCGTCCGCTGCGGCCCATAGGGGACTTATTCAATAAAGAAGAACCCAAGAGTTTAATACTTAACCACTTTATCACACCCCATTAGTCAAAACACCTGTTTAACAGCTATTTAACGGCCTTATTGGTGTATAAGCAAACTTTTGATTTCTTATTATTATTCGTAGGGTAGTTATAAGTATAAAGTAATTTTGTAAAATTTTTCAGAATTTTTTTTTTTTTTTTTTATAAAAGTCGTTAGGTTTTTTTATAATTTAATTTCGTTATCAATTTAAAAAAAATCATTAAAAAATACAAAAATTAACAAAAAACTATTTTTCTTTTTTAGAAAATTTTCTGTAGTCATATAGTTTGTAGAAAAATATAAAAACATTTGTTGAGGTATTAATTTTCATCTTTTTGATTTTTTAAAGAACGGGCTGCGGGTGCGTTTTAAAGAACGGGCTCGGGTGCGGTTTTTTGTCTTGACTCGTTTTTGGGTCAAACGACCTCCGTTTTCAGTCTAGTCTTTTTCATTCTTCGTTATTTGTCTCCTAGAGTAGTTTAGAAGTGAAAATTTCTTCGTAGGGTTAATTTTAAAGATTTTAGGTTTTTCCCCCTTTGTTCGGGGTCCGTGCTCTCGTTTTCTAGCTTAATTTCATATTTTTTAGGATTTTCTTAAACGTTTTTGTTTGTTATTGTCTAATTTAACTTTCCACACTCTCAAATCATTTCTCTCCTTCCAACTCAAATCTTCCGACTGTATCGATTTTCCAGCACAGCCTCGTTGGGGATTAACGACCCGGGAAAATTCTATACTGCTCCCGGTTTTATTGATCATTGTTGTTTTTTTTAGACTTTATATATATTTTATATTTCATTATATATTATTATATATATAGTTTAATCAAAAATTGTTAATCATTTAGAAACTTGAGATTGCTGGCAATCTTTTCTGGAAAATGTTTCTTTCTCTTGAAATCATTCATCAACTTTGAGAAACGATGATAGTAAGACTCAATCGATTCCCCATCAGTAGAAGTAAACCTTTCCCATTCATTAAACAACTTAGCCTTTTTCTCTTGAATTCTAATATCAGAACCTTTCATCATTTGTTGAACACGTAACCAGATTTCCTGAGCAGTTTCACAACTATCAACAGCAGCATAGATGTATTTAGGAAGACCGAGAAGAATAGTCTGAATGGCTTGATCATCAGCTTCTACCTATTTAAGCTCCTTATCAGTGAATTCATCATCTGTCTGCTCATGAAAGGTTTCATTAACAGTTACTTCATGGCGTGGATCACCTGGTTCAGGAATCATTCGTCTGACATATGGACCATTCATAAGGGAATTATAGATTAACTTTCCATTTGGTCTACTCTTAGCATAACAAAGAAGACAAGAGGACCATGGAACATAGTTCTCTTTGTTACGAATAGGTGGACGATTTTCAAAACCAGCAGCATAAATGTCTTGTTGAGTCGACATTGCAAAAGTGATGTGAAATGATAAGCAAGGATCGTTTTTAGTGATCAGTGGTTATGAGAAAGAAGTCTAAATTCACGAGATTTTACAGTCTATGATTAAATAGAGAAATAAATGATTCTTTCGTGGGATTTTACTAAATCAAGAAGAAACAGTGAAAATTAGTTTTGTTTAGGTCTTTGAAAAATCAAGTGTATAAATCACCCCCTTTAAGATTGCGTATAAATAGCGCCCTTTTAAGACTGCGTATAAGTAATGCCCTTTAAGACTGCGTATAAACAATCGTCTGTATAAATCGTCGGATGTATAAATCGCCGGATGTATAAACAGCCGTATGTATAAATCGCCAGATTTTAATACGTATAAATCGCTGTCTCTGAATACGTATAAATCGCCGTCTTCAAGATGGAAATCGCCATATTCAAACACACGTATAAATCACCGGATTCAAACAGTGCATATAAATAGCCGTTTTCAAAAACATCAAATCACTAAAAGACACAATTTTTGACGATTTTGATTGATTTTTCTTGTACAACTTACCTTCCTAAGCCTAGTAGAAGCATAAAAACATACACTTTAAGGTTTTTAACACAAAAATTTCGAATCAAGATTTTGACCAAAAACTTTCGAACTACACAAAAACCTTATAAAAGATAAAAAAATTTGATGTTTTTCTAGGAATTTCTTGTACAACTAGCTTATACTAATATGTAAGATGCATAAAAATGAAACCTTTATGGTTTTTGAACACACAAAAAGTGAGACCTTTTTGTGAGGTGTTCGAACCACACGAACCAAAACAAACCATAAACTAAATCACCAAAAACAACCTAGGCTCTTGATAACACATGTTGACCTTACCAATCACACACATACACATGAAATCTTGATATTTCTAGAGAGAAAGAGATGTTTTAGTGAGAGAAAAAACTAGAGAAAAATAGTTACTTCACTGTTACACCCCCAGATGGGGCCTGGACGGAATACGTGTCCGGGGGAGTGACGTCATAATATACATCACACAAAGCACGAGATAACGACCACTAATGGACGTTTTGAAAATCATAACTCGTTGCATTTATTAAAAATAGATAACTTTTACAAGAATAAAAAGAGATTAAACATTTGCAGAAGCGTAAGTAAAAAATAGCAAAAGCATAATTTGGCTTTCAAAAGACAACGAGTATGAATGAGAAATAAAGTCATGGTAAATGGTATCATATTGCACGTAGACTCCACATAGCACGTCAAGAAGTCCAAAGCTAAACACCTGAGAAAAACATGCTAAAACAGTCAACATAAAGTTTGTGAATTCATAGGTTTAAGTAAAACATTTATTAGGATCAAAAACATTTAGCGAATACTGCTTCACTCACAGTATTATGAAAAGTATTTAGCAATTTGAAACATTCAACGAAAGTAGTGTTGACCACAAGTTATAAAATGTATGTCACCGTTATAACAAATACAACTTCACATAAAAGGTATTTACGTTGCACTAAGCTCATGATATCGAGGCTAAATGTAATGGAAGCATGCAAAATGCTTAATAAACTTGCCCTGACGGGTACCAACATGGTGCTTTACCGTATCACTCGACATGGTATACGTCCATTTGTTCTTGGCAAACTCGAACTAGTAAGAGCTACTTACCCAGACGGGGATGATTAATCCCAATAGATCTATTTACGATACTCGCGCTCACTTACCAATCCAATTGATCATAAGTAACTAACGCTTCATGATAACTCGGGCATACAAGTTTCAATTCTACTTAGGGAACACGTAAATAGGGAAATTCTTACGTAAAGTACTTGTGTCCAAAGTAAAAGTAACTAACGTATTTCCAAAAGAAAGGATTTAAGTAATTGCATCCATAAGTAAAACAAAGTGTGATATCAATCATGTAATCGAGTTTGCAAACGAACATTTATAAAAGTTTGAAATCGTTAGAGTAAAAAAGTTTGTAAACGAGCATGTTCTAACCCCAAAAGTTATAAAGTAAATATAAAACAAGTAAAACATACGGCTATGAACTCACCTCGATGTTGCAGAACAATTGGCAGAAAAGCATATATTAGGCAAAACACAACGGAAACTGGAACGACTCGACCAGAAGATGCAGTTTATCTTAACAGCTATGTCCCACTAGTTTAGGATAATATATTTGGGTTTTCCGATGGATGAGTACATCAACGCGACACGTTGATAAAAGATTTAGATGTCAAGTTGTATGAGTTTAGTGGTTGGTTAAATAAAATAAACCGAAAGGTAAAAGCAAAGTATGTAATATATTCCGTATATATTACATATGAAAGACAAGAAAAATATATAATACATGGCTGGTATTATATATAAGAAAAAGGAAGACGAGAAGGATGAATATTCAAAGTATATAATATTTCGCAAGTATTTTATAAGAAACGTGGGAAAAATAATTGTAACAATATAATTCGACACGTGTTCGAAAATCAACAAATAACTTAATAAAGAGTTCTTGCATAAAAGTAAACACACGTTTTAAAGTTACGAATTAGATAAATGATGTTTTTAAAGTTTTTACAAAAGTTATTATTTTGTTTAATCAGTCAGGAATTATAAAATAATATTTTATAATTTAGTATTTCATCACGCATTTTAACTAAACTAGTTGTCTCGTTTGTGAATGTATAGTTTGCGTTTGTTTGTCGGGTTATTGTGTAGTTACAATTTAATACTCTTAAAAACTATATAACTTAATCCTTTTTATCGGGTTTCCAAGATGATAGAACCAAAACACGTGTGATAGTTCTTAGGATCGTTTAAGCTCAGTTTGATTAGAATTAATCTAGGATGAACAATAACAAGGGCGGAATATTCAAAATAAAGAATCATTGTTATTGTAACAAGGTTTTCATCGTTATCTTCACTATAACAATTACTTCAAACCCCAATTCTACTTTGATCAATAGTAGAACGGTTACATCTAACAAACTATAACAGAATCAAGTTACCTTGACCTTGAGGCTACACCACACAATAACTAGACGTCTACATCTCCCGTGGGATACACACACGTTTTTTCTGTGTACACTTAATAACACACTTGAATATCTCTTTATATAATAAAGATATCTAGGTTTTACAAAGGAATCATAATACTATAAGGAAACTAAATCTTTTCAAATCATAGTCATTATCTTTACAAGCAACTCTTCAATGTTGATCTTGTTTCCTTCTTTAGCATATCTTGTAGAATCCTCCATCTTTTGTAGAATTCCATAATGTCAAATTTGTCCCTCTTGTTTTATTCTTTTGTTTTTTCGTCTCATCAAATCTATAAATCCTAACAATCTTCCCCTATTTGATGATGACAAAACAAACAATATTCTTGCACGAACTTCCCCTTAAGTTGAGAAGTTGAGATCATAGATCTCCATGAATGAAACAAGCTTCCTTTGTACCATGCCACACCAAGAATCTACAAGTTACAAATCGTACCTATTAACATCTTCTTCCCCTTTTTGTCATAATCTAATAGGGGATAAAATATATGCAACTTTGATCTTTCCAACCACAAACCATATATCAAAACTTCTAATCCAAGCATTCCACCAACTCAAATTACCCTCCATGACGCATAATAAGATAAATGAAATCAAACAGTAGAAACTTAAACTAGTAGTAGTAATAATGATTTAGCAGCAGTAAAAACCTTCACCTCAAGTGGTGCATGAATATATCCTGATAGTTAAACACTTTGTCAATTAAGCTTCCCCTGAAACCAATATGTTAACTATCTCTTGAATCTTCAAATTATGTAGGCTTTTTGTAATGATTATTGATGAAGAAAACTAAGTATAACGCATTTGATTCTGAAATAGAATAACCCAAACATATGTCTTATATCTTGTACTATTCATGTGACGTCAAACTCATACAAAGACCAAAGTATAAGTAGATCGTAACCTCTTGACAAAATCCTCATCTTCTATGAGACACATAACCAAAGTGATAGCAAATGCGAGCATTGAGCACCATAAGTTTGTAAATCACACACCTTTGCTGGATTTGACAAGTCTTCGTCACAACATTGTAAGCACGAACACGTTATCTCCTGCTAAAAGATATGATAAAACACGTACCCGAGTAATTCCACTTCATCGTCAAATAAGTGATAAATAATCATCTTCGTAATCAATTATAGCAAATAATCTAAATATGAGCCTTTTTAAACATTTTAAGAACATTTAGACCAAAACCAAAAACTTTCTTCCTGCGCGTGTTGTCCGATATCTCCAAACCAACCGAGAACCAAAATTCTTCTCTGTCCGATATCAGATATAACTAGCAGTTGAAACTTCCTTCTAACAGTACTAAGTTTAAACAAATAGTACTAAGTTCCAATGAACTACACTCACTGCCTTTGATTCTAATAGCAGTAGTAACCAATCCACTGTTTTAATTGCTAGCAGTACAAACTTAATAATCCATGATCAAAAGAATTATAGTAACCGCTTTTTCAACCCTATCAGTACTAAATAAGATTCGAGCAGTACTAAGTTCTTCATGGCACTAGTAACGAGTATGATGAATATTCCTTGGCAGCATTAACAATAGATTTGAACAGAACTGATAACGCTCAAATTATACATGTTTCTATGGCGTTACATGTGTATTTTATCATTTCTTGTGAACTTTTGGTACTTAATTAAGCTTGATTTGCTTATAGGTTCACTTGAAGACTCTAGAGACCCAAGCTCATGAATCTATACATTTTTGGAAACGAATACAAGAAAAGAAAAGATTTCTAGCCAAAGATCAAGAAGTCCACCGCACTTGCTACATTGTGCGCCGTACTTTCCTGTGAAGCCAAAACACCGTCGCACTTATAATATTGTGCGCCACACATTCTCCTAAAGTTTGAAGAATTAAAGTCTAATAAATCCTCCTGCATTAACTCCTCAAAACCGCCGCACTTCTTTGCAAATGCGCCGCACTTCCAGTAAAAGTCATTAAATGTAATCGCATTAACTCCCAAAGTCCGCTGCACTTTTTCCTAAGTGCGCCGCACTTTGCACCCAATATTGCCCATAAATAGAGGACGAATTTGCATCCTCAAATCATCCCATTCTCTCCATTCTCTCTTCATTAATTATCTCTCACACACACATATTTCCCTCCTTTCACCAAAAACACCAAGAAACACCTTCTAAAGTTGAAGAGAAAGATCTAACGATCAAGAACAAAGACGGTTTCCTAATTAGTTATTTAAATAATGGAAGTTTGTATAAAATCTACTTTTGTTATGAACTCCTTAGCCATGAGAGGCTAATTCTCTTATGACTACTCAATGAAGTTACGATAATGAATAAGTATTTGGTATGATTTTGATCGTTTTAATCTTAAGCTAATGTTGCAAACCTGTTATATCTTATCTTATCCATTTTTTGCTTATCAACTTAGATTATATAATCATATCGGTATAGGTCGAAAGACCCGTTATGATCTATGTGGTTTTAAAGATTTGTCTATGGTCTTTAACGTCTGTGCTGAGAAATCCACTTTCGTAAATTGATAAACAAAATAAGCTTTGATATAATAATAACTGGATTATTTGAGTGACACATTTGGTCTAGTTAACTAAATATAAGTCTTAAGTTAATCAAGTTAATTCATAAAAACGTTTTCTAACGAGAAATCCTTTTTATAAATTAAAGTCCCATCTTCAAGGTCAAATCATTTCTAACACTTATAAATTATTCTTAACTATCCGAGTAGTCATCTTTATTATCATTGATAAAACTAAAGTTATTTTTAAAATTGTTAAAGTCTATTTTCTTTCTGATCATTCGAACACTACTTTAATCCATGTGGAAGACCTGGTCTTACCTAAAAAGATTATACTGCATACGTTGGTTATACTTTTACCCGTGTGTTTCCATATAATTGTCTGGAATTTTTAGTCTTATAAATTTAAAGCTTTTGAAACACATCAAAGTTTTTGACGCCGCTGCAGGGGATTTCTTAGCTGTTCTGTAGTCAAACTCTGGAAAATCTCTTTAACTCCCCCTCTTTTTTAAATCGTCGTACATTTTTTTGGCAAACTGACCTGAACAAATTCTCCTTTGGATGCATACACGTGCTTCCAATTCTGAACTTGTTGAACCATTACTTGAACCTGAACGTACTCTGAATCGAAGACGTCATCGACGAAACGGAAGAGTTCCATTCGATCAAATAAATAACCCACCTAAAAACCCGAGAATTGTCTATCCGCCAATTCTCAACATCAACCACTTCCGTTACTTTCTAGTTACTCTTGAAAACCTTTACCCAGTGGATGATAAACCCATGTGGGCTGCTGACCATGTTGTCGCTTTGACTCCTGGTTCTGCAATCACTATTCTTGAAACTGCTAACGAATTTGCTATCAAAGGTAACCACTTGACTCTTGTCAATGAAAACCAATTTGATGGAAGAACCAAAACCGATCCTCATAAACACAATCATGAATTCCTTAGAATCTGCGATATGTTTAAATATAGAGATACTGAAAATGAAGCCGTTCGCCTAATGATGTTTCCCCTATCACTCACTAGAGAAGCAAAAACATGGCTGAATGAACTCAACGAAGGAACTATAGAAAAATGGGATGAACTTCGAACCGCTTTCATTAGCCAATTCTTTCCCCCATATCTTTTCGACCGACTCCTCAGAGAAATCCAAGCTTTCTCTCAACACGAGATCGAATCTCTAACCGACGCTTGACTTCGTATGAAGGAAATGCTAGGAAACTTTCATGGTCACAATCTGTCCAAAGGCAACATTGTCAAAATCTTCTATCATGGTCTAAGAAAAATAACCCAAGAAGTTCTAAATGCCGCAGCTGGTGGTATTTTCCTCTATAAAACACCAAATCAAGCTTATCAGCTTTTGGAAGACAAGGTCTTACTAAAGCTCGACTGGGCTAAAAACCAAGAATCCAAACCATCTCTTAAGAAAACTGCTGCTTTCGTCGATGAAGGTAGCAGTAATTCCAATACTGACAAAATTATGGCCCGAATGGATGCCATGACCTTGAAAATGGATGCTCAGTATAAAGAACTCCAAAACCATAATAAAAAAACAAAACCCGATCTTGATGAGGAGGATATACCTATATCCTGATAAGAAGAAGCCAAATTCATGCAAACTTTTTGTAAGACTCATTTTTACAATGATTACCGCGACTGAGACTTAAATCGCAATAATTGGCGTTCAAACGAACGAAGTAGTTACAATCGAGACAACTACATATCCAATACTGATGATAAACCATACGATCTTAAAAAATAATTCAACAATTTCATGAAATCTCAGCAATCGACCAATGCTTTCGTCAAAGAAACTTTCATGGATCTTAAAACTCAACTCGAAACTGTTGCCAAAAATCATCAAGCTTCAATTCAAAACCTTGAAACCAAGTTTGACAGACATGCTGACAAGCAATCCGGTCGACCTTCTGAATCTCTTCCCAGTAACACTCAACCAAACCCAAAAGGACACAATTCCAAAGTCTACCAACCACCATAATCTCGCAATGAGCATGTGAATGCCGTATTCACAAGAAGTGGTAAATCCTACAACCCACCAGTGAACTCAGATGATCAACAAACTAATCCTGAAAACCCTATCAATTTCGATAATAGCGATGAAGAAGACGAAGAACCTACACCACAACCGAAAATTCAAAATCCAAAACCAGTCAAGGAAACTACATTACCCAAACCATACAAACCAAAAATCTCATATCCTCAACGTTTAAGGAAAGAAAAAATGGAAGCTCAACATGGAAAATTTCTTGACGTAATCTGCGCAGTTCGAATCAATGTACCTCTCATTGATGTCTTGGCTGGAATGCCTAATTATGGAAAATTTCTCAAGGAGCTCATAAGCAACAAACATAAAATCGAACAAATTTCTGCTGCTTTCTTAAGTGACGAAAGTTCAGCAATGATCCAAAACAAAGTTCCACCTAAACTCGGAGACCCCAGAAGTTTTCTTATTCCATGTAATTTCAATAAAACTTTCTCCTAGAATGCCTTAGCCGACCTTGGTGCTAGCATTAACCTTATGCCATATTCACTATATGCCAAATTATCTCTCGAAAATCTTAAACCTACTAAAATGAGCGTAAGATTAGCCGACAGATCATTCCAATACCCTGTTGGAATAGCTGAAAATATGCTCGTTGAAGTTGGTAAATTCACCTTTCCTATAAATTTCATTATTCTCAAGATGGAAGAAGATAGTAAAGTTCTACTTATTTTGGGACGACCCTTTCTTCACACTGCTGACGCAGTAATTCTAGTTAAACAGAAACAACTCAACCTTGGAGTTGGAACTGAATGAATGATTTTCAATATCGATTCTGCAATAAAACAATCCTATTCAAACGATGATACCTGTTTTAGTATCGATGTCATCGATGAAATCTTAGAAGAAGATTTCGACGCTCTTTTAAATAAAGGTAGTAAAATTCTGCATTCCATTGAAGGAACCCTTCTCAAAGAAGAAATCTTTGCTGAATTTGATGAATTCATGGCAATGACTGCCGCTGAAAACTCTGACTCTGAATCCGATACCGAAGATACGCCATTAGAAAAAATCACCATCAATACTGATTATAAGATCAAAACATCTCTCGAAGAACCTCCTACGGATCTCGAACTTAAACCCCTTCTTGATAATCTAGAATATGTATTCCTGGAAGAACCCTCTTTTCTTCCTGTTATCATATCATCTCAGCTATCCAAAGAAAAGAAAAACAAACTCATATATGTCCTTAAAAAGCACAAGCAAGCCTTTGCTTGGAAAACAACACATATTCCTGGTATTTGCCTATCATTTTGCAAACACAAGATACAACTTCTGGATGATAAGAAACCCGTTGTCCAAAAACAAAGAAGGTTAAATCCGAACATGCATGAAGTTGTCAAAAAAGAAATCATGAAACTCTTGGATACCGACATAATTTATCTAATTGCCGATAGTCCTTGGGTAAGTCCTATCCACTGTGTACCCAAGAAAGGTGGTATTACAGTTGTCACCAACAAAAATGATGAACTTGTTCCAACCAGAACCATTACAGGTTGGCGAGTATGCATCGATTATCGTAAACTCAATAAGAAACCGCAAAAGATCATTTTCCTTTACCATTTATGGATCAAATACTAGAAAGACTCGCAAGAAATAAATATTTCTGTTTCCTCGATGGTTTTTCTGGGTATTTTTAAATTCCTATCGATCCTAATGATCAAGAAAAAACAACATTCACGTATCCTTTCGGAACATACGCTTATAGGTGAATGCCTTTCGGGCTTTGTAATGCTCCTGCCACATTTCAAAGGTGTATGTTGGCAATCTTTTACAATATGATCGAAGAATCAGTCGAAGTATTCATGGATGATTTCTCTGTCTTTGGAAATTCTTTCAATACATGCCTAAACAACCTTTATAAAATGCTCTAATGTTGTAAAGACACTCATCTCATCCTAAACTAGGAAAAATGTCATTTCATGGTCAAAGAAGGAATTGTGCTCGGACATAAGGTGTCCAGTGCAGGACTTGAAGTCGACAAAGCAAAAATCAATGTGATCTAAAAACTTCCACTCCCTACTAATATCAAAGGTGTTAGAAGCTTTCTTGGACATGCCAGTTTTTACTGACGTTTCATTAAAGACTTCTCGAAAATTGCTTGACCTATAACTAAACTGCTCAAAAAAGATACTCTATTTGAATTCAACGATGAATGTCAAAAAGCTTTTGAATCATTGAAAGAGAAACTCACATGTGCTCCTGTGATCGTAATCCCGAACTGGAATCTTCAGTTTGAACTTATGTGTGATGCAAGTGATTTCGCTGTAGGAGCCGTCTTAGGTAAAAAAAGATGGTAAAAACTTTCACCCAATCTACTTCGCAAGCAAAACCCTTAATTCTGCTCAACAAAAATACACCATAACCGAAAAAGAACTTATGGCTATAGTTTTTGTTAGGTCTTGTTTATCTTGAATCATACATATTGTTCATGAAAGCTTAGAGAGAATAGTAGAGGATGACAAGTATTCAAATTTCAAATGTTAATAAAATGGAGGGAAAGGGAAAATGTTTATTATAAGGCATCACCCTCTAATGATGATTAGAGGAGGTATTTATAGGAGAAGGAAGGAACCTTCCCTTCCTTTATTTTCCTAATGTTTCACTTCTAGTCCTCATTCTTTGGTAATTATGCTATTTTTTACTTTTAGCATAATATACCTTATTACAAGCTACATTATTCTAAACAAAATAAAGACTATTAACTAAATATAACTAAACCACATAATCGACACTTTTTATGAACCTAACAATCTCCCCCTAAGGGTCGATTATTCTGGGCGTTCCCTTCGTGGTCCAAGTGGTCTTCCATTCACATACATCTCCCATCTTCTCATCTGGTTATGATACTTTAATCTTACTTTAATCTCTTCTTCAAACAACTTTAGATACTCAACCTCATCATTTATAAGTTCTCTTTGTACATAGCCATACTTAACATCATTATTGTAACTCTTTAAACCTTCAAGTACTCTAATTAGTGTTGCATCACAAAACTTATGAATCTCTGAATGTCTCATCACCCTTTTCTCTTTCTTGCTATTCTTGTATATGATTCCATGCATGGGCTCATAGATGATGGAGAACATTTTATGCTTTTCAACTCCTGGGAAAGATATTGTTGGTGCAGTGAGATTAACTTTCTGTTGATAACTTTCAATTCCAAGTTGAAAATCATGCACTCTTTCCCATATCACTGAACTTCTGATGAATACTGATAAAGACCATAGCAACCCTGTTTCTGCATAGTCAGGAACCTTGCCATTCATAATCAGCAAATACATGTCCTCAATATCATTCTTATTGAGATTCTTGTAATCAGGCTCGGTAATCGACATAATGCACTCATTAGCTCTTCTTGCAACTATCTCTGTGATAAACTTGTGTTCATGACCCAATTCCCAGTATGTCTTGATAACTTGAATGATCTTTGAGTTCGAATAAATCACTTCCTTTGGTTTTCCAGGCTCTTTTTGTTTCCTTATGTAGAAGATCTTTGCATGAGGATTCTTCCAATGTTCAACACCATATCAAGCATAAGGATTAAATTTCTTAACACACTTATTGACCCATCTGAAAGTTCGTTCTTCAATATCATCATCATTGGAGATAATTACAAGAAACTTGTGAAGTGACAATACTATCTTCTCGGGCCCTAAACTTCCTTTCTTTAGATATAAAAGATCTTGATTTATTAGAGATAGTGCTGGAGCTTCAGGATCTCTTTGACAGCTTTGAACTAGAGGTGTTGTCTTTTGTGGATGTGGAGAGATAAGAATTTCCTTTCTACTTTCCCAAACAATGTCACTTTTCAAGAAATTCTTCATCTGATCAATATGATATTGATGCTCATCTCTTGAAATACATCTTTGTCTCAACATCTCATCAGCTATTTTTTAACTTTGCTTCATCAATAGTCAGTGATACTTCTTCCATAATATCTTGTGACACTTGCTTTGTCGGTATTTCATCATCATCTGAAGAATAAGAATCAGTCCAAAAATCATAATCATCTACTTGCTCTTGATTACCTAAAGTTGATAGACATCGTTCCTCTTCATTAACTTGTACAGACGAAGATTCTCCAGACATATATGCTTCATACTCAGATGTCTTCTTCCGATTTGCATGATTCTCCCCCTCAGGATGAGCATCATCATAAGGATAGTCCTGATCTCTTGGGCGAACGACAGAAGGTCTACATGTAGTTTGTGGTACCTGAAGATTCTTAAACTTTATCTGAAGTGCAAGCCATATTGCTATGTCTTGTTGCTGCAACTGAGAATCATTTTTCATGGAAAGATATAGTTGATATTGTTGTTCTGGAACAGATGGTGTTTGTGATTGAACTGGATGAACATGAAGAATATGTCCAGACATATAACTTCTTACTAACGCATCAACTTGAGAAGGAATGTGATTGTCAATTGCTTTCTGAATTTGTGAGAAGATTTTAGCTTGTATATTCCCACGCTCTTGTAAAACTGCTTTAGCAATCATCTGTTCCATCTCCTCTTTAATCTTTTGTCTTTCCAGAATCAGCCCTTCCGCAACATACACTGGAACTTGATCTCGAACCTGCTGAGGAACTTGCTTTTTAACTTGCTCCTTAATATACGTATCTACCATAGTGGGTAATGATTCAACCATTACTTCTTGGAGATGATCAGCAAGAGTATCAAATGACTTCCTTGATAGAAACCTTGCTTTTAGATGTTCAAATAAATATGTATAACGTCCCTGTAACTCCTAAAAGAAATTCTTGTATCATTTGAAACGAGCAGGTTTGGCTTTGAATAAAGATAGAAGTCGGTTTGTTTTAGATAATTTGGTGCTGGGTACCGTTAATTCCTGGAGTTTCTCAGTATCCGAAGATACGAGATCAGTATGAATCCTAGGAGATCTAATTGGTGTGGGGAATGGTGTACTCCTAGACTCCTCTACAATCTTCCCTTTCTCCCTTCGCTTTAATTCATACACTTCATCAGTTATTTCTTCCTCCTCTTCATTAACATTCACAGGTATGACAACATTAGTAATTTCCACCTCTTCATCATTAGTGATCTCCACCTCTGGACTTTCCTTATCACTCCTGGGCTCTAGCCTAGTGCCGGGAATATTTGGTTCATCATTCCTAGGGGGTAAACTATCATCAATAACATTCTCTGATCCTTCCATCATCTTTTCAATCTCTTTAGACGCCAAGTGCTTGTTGACCAGTTCCACATTTTCTCTAGCTTCTTGCTCTTCTCGACTTTTGTGCTCAGCAAGACTTACTTGTAATGTGTCTTGTAAAATCGTTTCATCTGCTTTAACAACTATTGGCACTGGATCTGGTAGAGTAAGACGTGTGGATCTCCTTTCAGGGAGACGAAAATGAATCACAATTGATTGTTTTAGAGTACTTGACTCTGATGTATCCATTTTAGGGTTAGGTGACCTAGGGGTACTAGGTATCCTATGCGTTCCTTGGGTAGACTCAGTCGGTTGTGATTGAGTCAGAGGAACATCTAACCCAAACACCTTCGTATACATCCTATAATGCTCCGTCTACTTCATCTCTTCAGTGATCATCCAATCTGGAATTTGCATGACAACTTTATCTTTGTGTCTCCCTGAATTAAATATATTTTTCACTATGTCATCATCTTACAGGTTATGATACATGTTACGAGCACGTCTTAAAATTTCAAGGAAACTGGTCATGTAATGACTAATGATGATATTTGTAAATCTTAGATAAGGAATCAAAGATGTTGGATGATGAAGAGAATAGTAAAGTCCTTCCCACAGTAACTCCGCATAATCTATGTGAATGTTATTGACAAAGCAATACATCATTTGCATAATCTGCAACGGCGGTTGATCCCATCCAGTGACACGTGTTTTCAAGCACTTGGAAAATATCTTGCATAACGTTTACCATGGTTGCAGAAGACCAGTTGTCTTAAAGCTTGATGATGTCTTCAGCTCCATTGTAAAGCCCAATTGTTGTTTATAGAATGGAACCATGTCCAAAAATCATGGTGGTGGCACAAAGCTATCATGATTGTTGTCATTTGCTTATGGTAAGTGAAAAATTGTCTTGAAGTCATCCAGTGTAAGAGAAAGCACTTTCTTGTCAAGCATAAATGTGAGCCTATAATTTGATCCATCTTCCTTCAAAGTATGCCAGAACTATGCCATATAGATCTATGCTACAGAGGAAGAAGCAGCAATACTGAATCATAAAGGATGATTCTTGATGATATTCATTAGTATTTTGCTTTCGGGTGGACATTGCACTTGTTCAAGATCGACCTTCTTGTTGGCATCCATAAGATCATATCGTTTGTTTGGAGGACATAATTCATCTGGATGAACCTCAGCTGCATGTTGTTGTTGTGCCATGATGATTACTGAATGAATAAAATTAAGATGTTAAATAACAAACAATTCTTTTGACATTTTTGTCTTTTTCCACTTTGTCTGTTTTATATGTTCTGGCAATTCTTTTTGAACATATTTTTGATCAGTTTCTTTCTCATGTGCTTGTTCTTGCTTTTTCGAGCACATGCCATACGCTTTATTCTAATTATTCTATTGATTTATCATTTTTGTGTGTTTTGGCAATTCTTTTTCGAACACACTTTTGATTTGCTTTTTGCGTATGGATTTAGCTCTCTCTTTCTGTTTTTAGAATATCCTCACCAGAAATTCTTTGTGACATGACACTCTTTCAAGAATGATGAAGATTTCTCTTTTGATTTTAATCAAGACTCTTTTACTAAAAATTAAAGAGAAATCATTCAACTTCTTAAAATTGTTTTGCGAAAGAGTATTATTTTGACACAATAACAGATTTTGAGAACTTTTTCCAGAAATCTTTTGACAAAAACTTTCTTTATAATGATAACATAGAATCATATAATCACAAACCCACAATTGAATGGACACTAAGTCACTCACTCCTCATTCTGTTCATTGCAAAAAATGGCTGAAACCGGACATGACTTAGTCCACTTAAACAATTAAGATTTGGATTTTCAGATTCAAGTAATAAAAAACTTTTCACTTTCACTTTTTGTCATGATTCCTAAACAATGAAGACAAACATATCTAATTCAATAATTGAATGGACACTAAGTCACTCACTCCTCATTCTGTTCATTGCAGAAAACGACCGAAACCGGACATGACTTAGTCCACTTAATCAATTATGAATAGATATATATGACCCACAACTTAGAATTCATAAAAACTTGATTTCTTTCTCAAAATTATTTGATGTTTTCACCATACATGAGAAACTGATCTTTTTGTTCCACAGACATTCAAGCATTAATCATCATAAGCATTAATCATCAAAATTATTTCTTTCTCAAAACAACTTCATGCTTCCACAAACGCATTTTTACTGAATTTTGACTTTTTGACACCATTGAGTTTGACTTTTTGACCCTTCCGAGTTTGACTATTTGACTATTACTGAGTTTCACAAACTAGATAAACAATGATTCATTCTAACTTATGAAAAAACCAAACTCGATTTGTTTTATGTTCTATTATCATTTTTCAGACTCCAAACAGTAGACAAACAATCAAACTAGATAATAATCAAACTCGATAAACATCATACACTTCTGAATTTCAATTTCAGCGACTAGTTAACCATTCCTAAGCTATTTATCACTTATTTATACATAAACATTGTTTATTATCGTCCTTGATTTCAATCTTGTTGCATAAACTCGATAAAATACAAACTCGATAATAAATATTACCGAGTTTAAACTCGATAATGCAAACACATGTATTATTTGAACCACAAATCATATCCACTTATGTTTGAGTACGAAAAGTAGTTGTAATCGTTGTAATGAACTCGAAAGAGGTGCTTTGATTTTCTACTCAAACTTGACAATAAGACTCGGTAATTATAAAAAGTAAAATAGAAATTTTTTCCTCCTTTTATAGCCACCGAATATTTGTTTGAAAAATGACACTTTCAGCCCCTATGGTTTTCATTTTTGATTTTAATCATTTATTTCCCAAATTTTGTTTTTCAAATTCTCAAAAACTCCCCCTTGAGTTATGAAAATTTTCAAAACCTCCCCCTTGAAATGCAATCATGTAAAATACTTAGTCTGAAAATGAAGATGTTTGAGTTTTAAACTAAAAACCCTCCCTTGAAACTATAACTTTTTCAAATTCAGTCTCTTTGAGAGATCATTGTTTTTATTTTATTTCCGAAATGATGTATGTGAATGAAAAGTTTCAAGTACTCCCCCTTAGATTATGATTCTGTTTTTTCTTTTGAAAGCTTTTTATAAAATTTGGAATCATAAATCTAATCATGTGATCTTTTAAATTATTATTATGTTTTTTATAAAAAAAATATGACAAATCTTTTTGAAATTTTGTATTTTTTAACTTTTTCTTTTGTTTTTGACAAATTTATTTACATGTTTTTGATGTATGATCTTTTTCAAGAAGATGACTTTGTCAGGCTTTCCAACTGTGTTGGAGTCATACATCTCATACCAATGCGATGAACTAGATACTCAAAGCGTTCTTTTGGAAGAGCTTTAGTAAATAGATCCGCAAGTTGGTATTCTGTCCCGACAAAGTAAATTTCCACAGTACCCTTCTCAACATGTTCTTTAATAAAATGATACCGGATGTCAATATGCTTAGTCTTAGAGTGCTGGACCGGATTGCACGAGATAGCAATGGCACTCTTGGAGTCACAGTACATCGGAATCCGATTGTACTTGTATCCATAGTCAAGCAGTTGAGTTCGCATCCAAATAACTTGTGCACAACATGCAGACAAGGAAACATATTCAGCCTCAGCAGTAGACATCGCTGTATAATCTTGTTTCTTAGAACTCCAATTCACGAGCTTTCCACCTAGAAATTGCAATCCTCCTGATGTGCTTTTACAATCATCTTTACATCCTGCATGGTCCGCATCTGAATATGAAATTAGTTCAAATCCAGAATCCTTCGGATACTATAGGCCCATGTTATAGGACTGTCTCAGGTACCGAAAGATCCGTTTAACCTATTTGAGGTGTTTGACCGTAGGACGTGCTTGATAACGAGCACATACAAAAGTAGCAAAAGCAATGTCTGGACGACTGGCTGTTAGGTACATAAGCCCTCCTATCATACGACGATAAGTCGTTTGATCAGTAGGAGTGCCTTGTAAATCAGCATCCAGCCTCTCAGTTGCCATAGGTGTACTCATTGAGAGACATTCATCTAGACCATGTTTCTTTAACAATTCAATTGCATATTGTGACTGACTTATGAATATTCCACGGGGAGATTGATGAACTTGAAGTATAAGAAAGAACTTTAGTTTACCCATCATCGACATTTCAAATGTTTTACTAAAACTGCTATTGTTTTAGAAACCAATAAAGGGGACCCCAAGATTTTATTTTAAAAGATACATTAACTTGTATTATGCAATAACCCGACCAATGAACGAAAACTTGAATAAAGTCGGGTCAATAATACCTTTAGTAAAACCATGTTCAATTAGAAAAGAAGACAATTTGTCATACCATGCACGAGGTGCTTGCTTAAGACCGTATAGAGCTTTTTTCAACCTGTAGACGTGATCTGCGAATTCTGGATCAATAACCCTTCACGTTTGGCTGTACATAAACTGTCTTTTTCAAACGACCATTTGAGAAAGCCCTTTTAACATCCATCTTGAAAAGATAAGTGATCTTCTTATGAGCAGTATAATCAATATACAATCCAAACGGCCTCAAGACGAGCCACAGGAGCAAATGAACTCTTCAAAACAATGCTTCTTCCTGCCTATAACCTTTTGCCATATGGGGGGGGGGGGGGGGGGGGTAAAAACAAGACAAAGTTATGTTTCGAACCAAAATATTTTCAGCATCACACATATTCTTCTAG
This sequence comes from Tanacetum coccineum, assembly GCA_026074375.1. Taxonomy (NCBI): domain Eukaryota; kingdom Viridiplantae; phylum Streptophyta; class Magnoliopsida; order Asterales; family Asteraceae; genus Tanacetum; species Tanacetum coccineum. The sequence continues at coordinate 65,459 of BQNB010000655.1, read as the reverse complement.
AGCCATTTGAGAGGCAAATTATGAATTTCCTTCGTCATGGAACGATTCCCAACTTAAAGTCACTCAATTGGATTTAACGTCTCTTGCAATGGACCTCAATCTAACTATGAATCTGCCCATAGCTTCTTGATATTCTTGGTTCAATATTGATGACGTTAATGCATACATCATGGCCCTCATAATCTGTGTGTAGCCATTGGCGAGTCAATGACAGGTTAGATGGTCACTAATAACTTGGTCAAGAGATGAATCTTTTGTCCAATAGATAGGGTTGTACTTGGTGAAATTCTGGCACATTTAATGTTCTAGGAGCCGTTGTTTTGATGACTTACTTTCTCATGACTTAGAGGATTATATGGAAAAACTGTGTAATTGCCATCAAAATCAGCAGAATCTTCTTGATTGAATTCATCAGCCATAGTTACAAGAAGATTGAGAGTTGTTCAACCAGATGTAGTTACAATAGATAAGCACTATGTTTCGCAACAATAATTGAAGATTGGAGAAGGTGATTCTTCATGAATTGAGTCGGATTGTGCAGCAGAATTGATGGGTGTATCAAAAAAACTTCTTCTCAAATCTTCTCATACATTATGGATCGAATAAATATCCAAATCAACTTTAGATGTAGTATTTATTGATTCTGCAAGATCATTATGATTTATAAATCGATGAAGCTCGGGTTCTAAACAATCTGCTCATAAGCCATTTCTGTGAGCGCGTCAAACTGGACAGTGTATGAGTTTCCATAATATTTTTAGTATGTCGGTTATAGATTCAAAACCCTCTTGATGTTTCTGAATAACCAATAAAGACCCCAATGTCTGCTTTTGGTTTCATTTTTCCAAGATCATCTTGGTTATTTGTTGGATAACATAATGAACCAAACACGTGAAAATATTCAACATTCGGCTTTCTGCCACGAAATAGCTCATAAGGTGTTTTGTTATGTCGTGTATGAACGATTGACCGATTTTAAGTAAAACAAGCGGTAGCCACTACTTCAGCCCAAAGAAATTCAGGTAATCGAGAAAAGATAAGCATCGTACGAGCAGCTTCAATAAGAGTTCGATTACGTATTTCAACTACTCTATTTTGTTGAGGCGTTTAAGCAGTTAAAAGTTGTTGCATGATGCCTAACTTTTCATAATGCGCTTTAAGAGTTGCATTTTTGAATTCAGTACCATTATCTGTACGAATCTTGCAAACTTTGGATTTATAATTCAATTGAGCTTGAGCAATGAATTTCTTTATAATCTATGGAGTTTCATCTTTTGAATGAAGAAAGTAAACCTATGTATATATAGAATAATCATCTACGATCATAAGAATATACTTTTTTCCATTGATTGAAGATACCCGTATTAGACCGCATAAATCCATATGAAGTAATTCCAATTTGGAGTGATCACTTGAAACTATTTTGAGTGGATGAGAACTTCTGCTTATTCCTCTTTTACAAGCAGAACAAAGGTGATCTTTTCCATATTTAAACTTTGGAAGACCATCAACCAAGTCAAGTCTGGTAAGATCGTTTATGGTACCAAAATTAAGATGTGAGAGTCTGCGGTGCCATAACCATGACTTTGTCGAAGTTGCCTTAGACATTAGACAAACGGGTGAAGAAGCAGCCATGTCAGAAATGGAGATAGTATATAAATTATGATTCTCGCCGCCTGTAAAGCAAATATCTCCTTCCCATATTACGCACTAATGCATCCAGTCGGTTAACATGTCTTAGAACGAAAAGCCACTTCAAAATCGCCATCACAAAATTTGTCCAATCGCTAAAGAGATTATGGTCCAAGACCTTTCCTACAAATAATACATGAAAAATAAGATATTGCCCTGTATATAATCCACCATAGCTGTGATTGCCGAAAAATTATCATTTCCCAAGCGAATGGTGCCGCATGGAAATTTTCAATGAAAATTTTAGCAATGATCGATCACCCGTTATATGACATTAAAACTACCACTATCAACAAACCACAGAAAGACTATTACTAACCTGTACACAAGAAGCAAACACCACCATGGACAAGTAGGCAATTTGACTACCTATTTCTTAACAGAGACTGATTGTTTGTTAGATGAACGACTATTCTGACCATTCAGTTTTGTGTTAACAGGAGACCAAACAACATTTGGTTTTGATTCAAACCATTTTTGCCAAATTCGAACTAAGTTCGACATCTTGTGCTTCATTTAATACATAAAGTTTATCTCATATATTTCTTTTCATTTGTACTAAGAAACCTTATCGTATAGCTTTCGAGGCACTTCCGACATCAATCTTAGGTTTGGGACAACATAAGTATATCTAAAGACTTAGATAGAGTCGACTCTTAGAAAACATAGTCCTTGTGAACGAAATAAAGTAGTAACAATAAGATTTGGTGTTTCTAATTTAGTGCCAATGTTCATGAAATTCCAAATGCACATTCAATTTATGATTTGAAAACAGTTAACATGACATGGAATAGCACATTTGCATACAAGAAACACAAAACAAATTTTCGCCTTGAAGCTTTGCAACATCAACTCAATTACATTCTTTTTGTATGATATACACATCAGATGTAATATCTGTTTGCTTATTTTTTTTCTAACGTAAAAATGCTACTTTATTTGTTGGCTTCTTAAAGTTAGCTAAGACACTATTCTTGACACGTGAATCTCTATTCATTAGTCTTCTAACACTAGATGCAGCATTCATTCTTGTAGAAGATAAATCATGCTTAGCCTCATTTGTTTGTGATTCATGTGTTGTGATAACTTTGTACATTCCAGGTGCGATGACATTTTTGTTTGAATTTACCCCTCTTTGTTTGGCAGGTGAAGTCTGTAAGGTGACTGGTTTTGACACGACATGGTTTTCTTTTGATTTTGAACATCCGTTTTCTTTTGAATAATGTGTTTGTTTAATGTTGACACAAAAGAATATATGAGAACATTTGTCTTGGCAACTTAGTAAAGTTACAGACTTACCTTTTTTCAACATTGCCAGTCTAGTTTTTTAATTCTGATATGGTAAACAAAAGATTTTGAATTCACAACAAACACCGAAAAGCACCAAATTCATATTTTGTCTCAGAGACATGGAACAATTAATTCGTTCCAATTCCGTTTGAGATTGAGACCGGTTGTCTTTAATTTTATTAAATTGAACAAGCTTTGAATACTCTATTTTCATTGTCACGTTTCTTTTATCAAAGATTGCATCGTAAAATCGAAAGACATGTTCTCATCTTCAAGTTTTTCCATTTTTGAAATCCAAGAATAATCAAGAGGATTTATGTTTTTATTCTTCAAATTTGAATCCCAATTATGTTTTTCTTTTTCATGTTGTAACTTTAATTCAAAATCAACACTTTGCTTTTCACACCTTTAAACATCTTTTTCAAGAATTTTGATTCTAGTTTTCAAACCCTTTTGAATCTCAATAGATTTCTTTTTAAGTTGTTCAATTTCAGCATTGAGTGAATTGTCTAAACATTCATGATTTAACAAGACAATGACTTTGGTCCAAACCATGTTTTAATTGTTGATCATACACAACAATGACGTTTGGTCCAAGCATAAACATCCTTGTAAGGAATTTCCAATTTTCAAAATAATCAACATCTTTTTTCAGTTTTGGCCTTCAAATTCTAGAACAGTGACATGATACTATCCTCATTTTCACATCATTTGCTTTTTAAAATTGAATGAAGTCTTCTTGAAGCCCTCATTTTTCCCAGTTTGTAATCTTTGACCTCTAACTCTAAGTTTATCTCGTTGTTTTTTCTAGTTCCGAATGATATTCTCGATCACGAACAAATGAGACTAGGTCTTGTTTGAGCCAAAAATGTTTTTGTTGATCCCACTCCGATCGATTCATTTAACGTAGTAAAGTGTGTTGTTACCTTGGATAGAAATCCAAAATAACAAAGATGAGACTTTGTAATTTATAACCAAAGTGTATGCGGAATCACACTTGATACTCTAGAAAGTTATTAATGGAAACAAGTAATGACCAAACAAAACAAAGAACACTAAACACAAACTGCTTTCAATATTATTAGATATTACGAGGTACTCTTGAAGTACTGGGGTTACAAACAGATAAATGCTTATTGTATACTATAAATTAACCCGGATTTTGCCAATAAAAGCAAGAAAAATGCCAAAAGGAATAGAGAAAATGTGTGCTTTTGTGTCCATTTGAGTAGGAAAGGATAATAAAGACAAAAAGTGAGCAAAATCAGTCAAAACCAACAAAGAAACAAAGAAGACAAGACAAGAGTGAAGAATGAAAGATAATCAAAAGCGGATCAGCCCGATACAGCAAGAAAAGAAAGCCAATGAAAGTCAAAGGATCAATATTGTCAAGTTTTCAAAGATCAAAGGCCCTTTTGGATGAAATGAAGATAAAGGACCAAAGGTGCAAAAATATAAAAGTTGTCTTTATAAAGGAAAATGGAAGTTATCAAACACAAGGACTAGAGCTGTCATTTTCAAACTTTCTTTTACACTACATCTTGGAGAATAGAAACGCATGGACCATTTTTGCAATTACTTCAAAGGTTCAAGATATAACCACAGTATAAACTCTCTCAACCGTTACCCAACTGATTTTCACCTTACAAATCACCAATAAACCCAATCACCCACAAATCCTTCGCCGCTCCTCTACATCACTCAACCTCGTATTAAAATCACCTCCACGTCAATTCACCTACGTGGCAATAGCTGATTGGTCTAAACACCTCATCAACACAATCAAACGGCTACAAAAGAGCTTAAAAGGATCAAGGGCTGAGATTAAAGGGAAGATTCGAGAAACTCTCACCTCTCTTCTTCAATTTCTCAAAAAGTAGGTACAATCTAGGGTTCATGTTATTAGTGAGTGGTGGTGGAGTTTTATTTTTAGTTTGCTAATTTTATCAAATTTTAAAGCATTTTCTTTTAAGTTTTTAGAAATCAGCTTTAAATACTTGTACCTTTGTTATTCCAGTTTGTACTTCATCAATTTGAGTAATAAAATTCAGTTCTCAAGTTTATTTGTTCTTTGATTTCAATATTAATCGCTGTTTTCACTTAATAAACTCTCAATAAGCTCTTTTGGATCTTATTCTGTTTCATGTAATTTCAAATTCAGTCAAACTTGTTTAATACATTCATTTACTCATTCTAATCACGTTTACATCAAAAATATTGATCACTACGGGAAAGGTATGAGTGCATTGGATACATTTGGAAGTTCAAGAGATTACACCTTCTTATAGTCTTATTGAGCTTAAAGCTCAAGGTAATAAGAGGCTATGGGATCCACATATGTTTGAATTGATGTCACATCACCTCAGAAAGAGGGACCTATAGCTTCTGATACAAAACCAAAACCAGGTTTAATTCTCATTTTCAAATTTAGTGTAAATTTAGCTCAAATAGATTTGCTTAATGTTTTTCATAAGTTTTCATGTATGCTTAATCATGATTGATTAGTTGCCTTTTGAATGTTGAAAGTTTTCATTGTTTAGTTTTGTTGAAGTTTACATTTCCTGAAATTGTCAATTAGAAATAATAAGCCTAGGAGAGAAACTAGCTTATTTACTTAATAAGCTGTAAGTTTTAGTGTCAAATAGTTTAATTAGGTTAGGGAATAGTGTAAGTGATAAAAAGGTTTCAGCTGTTTTTAGCTTTAAAATAGATTTATAAGCTCATTTTATTTGGACAAACACTGAAGTAAATGAGTGTTGGTTTTAGGTGGAATTGCTCTTAAAGTCAAGAATACTCTGAACAAAACTATCATCATTTGTGTAGGGTATTATATCAAGTTTAAGTAAGTTTTAAAAGTTAGATAGAGAAATTCAAAAGTTTAGAGCTTAAGAACTTCTTATTTACACCAGGGCAGATTAATTGAGCAAGTGATCTTAGGATTTGGTGTTTTATAGCTTTCTATTGTTCAAGTGTTGTCAATATAAACTTAGATACACTTAGTGAAGTGGTTAGAAGTTCTAATTCTCAAAGTTTAGCCTGTATCCTTTTGTTCTTTGCAAATTACATCAGCAACAACAGGATAAAACTGTTGTTGCTAGTCACATTTTTAGAATCTTTTTAGCATTAGTGATAAAGAGTTAGGATTTGGTTTTTAACAATTTAAAAGTACCTTATTAGCTTTACATAAATCAACTTTTTAGTTTCATTTTCAAGCTTTTATCCTAGCTTAAATTCTCTTTCAAAAGTAGTCTAGCAGCAAATTGGATTTTAGCTTAATTCATTTTGAATTTTCATTTCTAGTTAAAATTTTGTAAAACCTTTTATCTAGGTTGATTCAAGATCAATAGCATAGCTTATTTCCAAATTTTCAGCTGTTAAGGTTTAGTATTAAGCTTTTTAGCTTATTAAGAAAAGCTTATCTCAGTTTTAAGCTAAAACTTGCATTTTTTAAGTTCAATTTTCTTGTTATTTTTGTTAAAGCTTAGCTTATTTTTTTTAGATATCCTTAGTATACATCTTAATCTACAAGTAGCATCTTTTGGTTTTCAGTTTCATCTAGTAATAAGCTAGTGATAAGCCATTAACTAGACAAGCTCTTAAACCCCTACTTTCTGTGAACAGTGTCAATAAGCTAGTTTTTTAGCTTATCTAGTGGATAAAAGTAGAAAGTGTCTTTGTTAAAGTTATTTAGAATAAGCTCCTTTATAAGTTTGTAGTTTTGAGTTTTTGCTGAATCTCAATTTTTCAATAAGCCAAAAATAAGCTAGATCGCGAGGTTTGTTTTGTAATTTCTTGTTAGTTAAAGGGTATACGTTTTCACTAAAGTGTAAATTTCCCATAGTTTACCCGCCTACCCTTTACTTTCCTTTATTTCACTTTTTACCCTGTCTTTTTAGGAATAAATAAAATAGTTTTAATATTTTTGATTTTAGTTTTATAAAATTAGGTTTTAAGTTTTAATTGACAAAATTAGGTTACAATTGGTTTATAAAAATTTGGGCTTTTTGTTCCATTTAATTTCTGCACCTTTGAAGTAGTTAAAAACCATTTTTCCTTATTTTTCCAATTAGATTCGTAATTTTTTTTTTTTTTTTTTTTTTTGTTATTTTTTTTTTTTTTTTTTTAATTTTTTTTTTTTTTTTTTTTTTTTTTTTCTTTTTTTTTAAGGGAATAAAAATAGTTTTAAGAAAATTCATTTTTCTTTAATAAACATCATAAAAAAATAGAAAAATAGTTAAAAATTCCCAATCTTTTTAGTTCTCTAAATGTGATTTCTGGATACATATCGTGCAATTTCTTGGTCATCTCATCGATAATCAAGGACTTCATGTTGACCCTGCCAAGATTGAAGCTGTTAAGAATTGGACGTCTGATAAATCCTTAATTGTATATATTAATTACCCGGGATTTTGCCAAATAAAAGCCAAGAAAATGCCAAAAGGATAGAAAAATGTGTGCTTTTGTGTCTATTGTGCAGGAAAGGATTATAAAGACAAAAAGTGAGCAAAATCAATCAAAACCGACAAAGAAACGGAAAAGACAAGACAAGAGTGAAGAATGAAAGACAATCAAAAGCCGGATCAGCCCGATACAGCAAGAAAAGAAAGCAAATAAAAGCTAAGGACCAGTATTGACAAATTTGCAAAGATCAAGGGCTTATTTGGAAGTTTTTGAAGTTAAGGGATCAAAGTTGCAAAAAGATGAAAGTGGTTTATAAAAGGAAAAATGAGATATGAACCACAAGGGCCATTATTGACAAATTCGAAACTTAATTTTACATTACAAGAGGAAGAATGAAACGCAGGGACCACTTGTGCAATTCTCTCAAACTTTCAAACTAAACACGCGGCTTAATCTTTTATAACTGCCATCCAACTGATTTTCCCGCCCATTTTCTCAACAAAAACCCAGCTTGTTTAAATCCTTCCCCGTCTCCATAAGCTCACTTAAACCTCGTATTTAACCCTCCCCACGTCATTTGAGACACGTGTCAACTTTCGATTGGCCCAAACACCTCACGATTTGAATCCAACGGCCATAAATCAAGCTTAAAGGATCCAAGGGCTATAAAAGATCGAAGCTATCATCTTCTCATGAACTCTCATCTATATAAGCTTGTATTTCAGAGTAGTTAGAGAGTAGTAGTTAGTTTTAGTTGTAATTTTCTTTTTAAAACTTTTGTAATCGTTTCTCTTTTAATATCAAGCTAAATTTTTCAGTTTAAGTTCTTAAAGTTCTTCAATATTGTTCTTAAAGCTCTTCTAGTTACTCTTACAAGCTTTTAAAAGCTGTTCTCGTTTTACTTTATAAAAGTCAAAGTTTTAAAAAAAGTCAAACAAAGTCAAACTTTAGTCAAATAAGCTCAATTTAGCTTATTTTGATTTCTCTTGTTCTAAACTGTTCTAAAATTACTAAAAATTCCTTACTACTGAATTTGTCTAGTATTTTTCACAAATATGGTCATTTGAATTTAGTTTGAGTAAATTTTGAAGCATTGTGGAGTAATAAGCTAATATTAGCTTATTGAGCTTTAAGCTCAATGGTTTAGAGGCTAAGGAGCCAATAGGTTCATGTTTTTTTTAAGCCACTCACTCAACAAGAGTGGCTTGGTTCTGAGACAACAAAAATTCAGGTTTCATTTTCTAAATTTCATTATAGCATATACACAGCTTATTCATTTAGCTTATTTCTATACCTTTGTTTTTCTTTGTGTTTAATTCCTGTTCAAATAGTTTAGTTAGTTTAGATACTTAAATGTTTTAAGTTTTCTTAGTTAAAATTCATTGAGTTTCATTTCTACTGTAATTCTGTCAAAGTAGTATAAGTAGTTAGCTGAGAAACTAGCTTATTACTACTTATAAGCTGTAGTTTTTAGTGAACATATAGTTTAAGTAGGTGAATTCTAGTGTGAGTAGCTAAAAAGGTTTAGCTGTTTTAGGTTTTAAAATAGCTTTTAAGTATAATAAGTTTGGGACAGATTTAGATAGGGAGTGTTTGGGACAATGCATATTTGACCTCTAAAAGTCAACAAGAGTTTGTTTAAACTCTTTACTTAGTTGAGTTAAGTCATATGTTCAAGTTTAAAACAGGTTTCAAAAGTTAGTTAGTTGAATTCAAAAACTTAGAGCTTAAAAAGTTTGTCTAGCACCAGGGGAGTTTTTAGTTAAATAGATTTTAGTGTTAAGTGGTATAAAAGTATTCTAGAGTTAAAATTGGGATGATGCCAGTTTAGATACATTTAGCTAACAAGTTCATGATATCTTAGTTAAGAAATTTGCCCTGCATTTAGTTTTTTTGGTCAATCATATCAGCAACAACAGTTACTGTTGTTGTTGCTATATACTTTTCTAGTAATTTTTAGGCTTTAAAAAATTAGGGAATAGAGTTTAGAATTAAGTTCAATATTAGTATTCCATGAGTTTTACAAAATTAATTTCTTAGATTTCATTTTAAGCTTTTAAGTCCAGTTTATTTTTACTTACAAAAGTAGTCTAGCAGCAAACTAAATTTGTAGCTTAATCTCTTTTGAAATTTCTTTTCTAGTTGTTCATATAAAAATCCTTATATCTAGGTTTATTCAACATTCATAGAATAGCTTATTTCCAGAATGTTAGCTTCTAAGATTTAGCAATAAGCTAGAAAGCCTATTAAGTTTAGCTTGAAATCAGTCATTAAGCTGAATTTTAGATTTTTAAGTTCAAATTTCTTGTTAAACTTGTTAACCTTTAGCTTATTTCTTTCTAGACATACCTAGTACACATCTTAATCTTCATTTAGCTTCTTTTAGTTTTAACTTTCATGTAGAAATAAGCTAGGAATAAGCAAAATTCTAAAAAAGCTAGTTAAGCCTTTGTTTCTGTGAACAGATTCTAAAAGCTAAGTTTTTAGCTTATTCAGTGGATAAAAGTTGAAAGTGCTTTTATTAAAGTTGGTTAGTATAAGCTCATTAGTAACTTTGTAGTTTTGAGTTTTTGCTAATTCTCACTTTTTCAATAAGCAAAAATAAGCTAGATCGTAGGGTTTGAATTGTATTTTTGCAATAGTTTAGGGTTACCCGTTTACACTAAAGTGTAAATTCACAATAGTTATCCCGCCTACCCTTTACTTTCTTTCTTTACATTTTCTACCCTAGTCTTTTAGGGTTTAATAAAATAGTTTTAATATTTTTGATATTAGTTTAAATAAAATTAGGGTTTGGTTTTAATTGATAAAATTAGGGTACAATTAGGGTATAAAAATTAGGGCTTTTTATGCCATTCGATTTCTGCACCTTTCTAGTTTATAAAAACAATTTTTCCTTATTTTTCCAGTTTAATTTGTATTTTCTAGGAATTAAAATAGATTTTAGTTAATTTCTTTTTCTTAAATAAATCATAAAAAATAGAAAAATAGTTGAAAAATTAAAATTCTTTTTGTGAAAATTTTCTTTTTAAATCTAGTATTTTTGAAAAATAAAAGTAGAATTTTAGTTTTAAATTTTAGAAAAAGTTTATTTTTGTTAATTCATTTTTCTTTAAAAATTCATAAAAAATTCAAAAATAGTTAAAAAATTCCAATTCTTTTTCCTAAAATTTTCTTTTTAAATTTGTGATTTTTAGGCATTAAATTTGTTATTAGAAGTGCTTTAGATTTTAAATTTCAGTTTTAGCTCACGTTTTTAATTTTCGTGTATTAAAATTTCGTGCTAGTTAATTGTTTTTAGTTTGTGCTATTAAATTTGTAGTGTAATTCAAAATTCAAAAATCCTTTATCATTCTTAACTCGAATCCGAATTATTCCCAAATCTCAATTCACGATTTCTTCGAGAGAATTTCAGATACCGTGTATTAATTGCTTTCCTAAGTGATTAATTACTTACGGTATCTTGGTTATGTGAAACGTTTGCATACTATCTGTGATATATACTATACTTATCATAAACCAATTTTGGCGCCGTTGCCGGGGAAGACGTGAACGATTTTTGAGGATATTCGTTGAAGTAGAGTTTTGAAGACCCTTCCTTTGGAAGTTATTTTGCTATTTTTGTATAAAAAATATAAAAAGTTCATTAATTCGATTCCTATCGAATTAATATAAAAAAAACAAATAAAAATAAACAAATTTGGATACTAGCTATCCATTCTTAAAACCATTCCAATAAAACAACAAAACAAATCGATGATGGGTACGTGCGAGGTACGAAGGACCTTTAAGTTTACAATCTATTAATGGTGAGTTTAAGGAAAGGGATAGCTTATTTTCTAAGTAGTCATTGCGGCTCGCTAAGCTTTCCGGCTCGCTTGGAGAATCTTAAGACTTATCGTGAAGCTTGTATTTAACGGTTACAAAAAAAACGTATTTTTGTTTTCACTTCCTAATAAAATACTAAAAAATTTAATTTCCCCAAAAAGAAATCTTCTCAATCTCAAATTCTTTAATCTATCTTATGTTTTATGGAAAAGCTAAAAATATTCTTCTTGTTCCTTTATTTGTTTTTATTCTCATTTTCATTATCCTGATAATCTGTTTAATTCTTTAGCGCCTAATCGTTTAAAATCCCTTTATGCAATCAAAGAATGTTCAACTTGTGGAAGTTGGTACACTAAAGAATGTTGTTCAATAGGAAATCTTAAAGACCAAATTATTGTTCCCGTGCTCGACTCTTCTCTTCATTGTGCGGTTTGTGGAACCCCGGTCGATGGTCCGTATTGTCATGGATGTGCTCTTATACGTATGAAATTCGAAATAGATGTTGTTTACTTATTGTGTTGATATGGTGTTTTCCAAAACTTTCAAGATACTTCCGAGTATCCCAATGACAAATACCAAGTTCTTAATGCTCTTCGAGAGCCAAGTGTGTTGACAAGACCCCGGTGTAAATTTTCACAAAATCCTCACAAATCGACCATAATGGTTGTTTATGAGTGCTGGTGATTCATTAAATGGGTTTTTTGTCAACAATGCATTGTGATCTTGTGGAGATAGGTACTCATTTCCCGGTTACAATTGTCCACCAAAAGATCCGATCATTTCTGAGCTGGAACCGTGCTACAATCGAAATTTTGATTGTTTCCCACATGATTCACAAACTCTTCCACAACAATATCTTTGTTGTGAAAACTGTGGGGGATCTCATGAGACTTACCAATGTCAGCCGATGAACATGAGTATTTATAATTCTCATTCTTCCGGTTTCGACCAATTTCAACCCCCCCCAGTTTTCTGATGTTTATCAGACTCCTCCGGTAGCAAGTATGGAAATGCTACATGCTCAAACGGATCTTATAGAAGCTATGCAAAACTTCTTGAAGAAGTATGATCACATACCTCATAATGAAAAGAGCATCAAGTTATTGCTTGCTGAGGAGAAATTTTTGAAGATCAAGCAAGTTGTGGAAGAAGAGCAAACTCAACCTGAGTATTTGCAAGAATTGTTGCAAAGTCTTCTTAAGGATTTACAAATCCTTAATGAAATTCAACCACTTAAGCAAGAAACTCTTAACCAAATCCAGAAAGATATCCAAGAATGAGAAGAGAGAATTGCGGAACTGCTTGCTGAGGAGAGACTTCAAAAAGCTAATCAAGTTTTAAATGAAAGTCAATCTCCTCAAGAAATGAGAATCCAAGATTTGGAGATTCAGAAGCAGCAGTGTTTAGAAGAGATAAAAGAATGGATGAATGATTTAGGAATAAGAGAATATCAAAAGGAGGAGATCGATATTGATTATAGAAGAAAATGTGAAGATAAGATTTATGAGCTTAAGGATAAATTCAATGGTCTAAGCATTGAAATTCGGAAAATCATACAAGAAGCAGAAGAGCTTAGAAAGTCTGAAGCTAGAGCTCGAAGTCAGAAGATTATCATTGACGATGATGACGATAATTTGGGATTTTATGCGGTTCATCCGAATACGATACACACTCCCGTTTCGCAAAAAAGTGACCTAAGGATTCACTCATAATGGGAGACGGGCATATTAACACTACTCCGGAAACGGAGACGATTAGTGTTGAGACCCTTGTTTCAAACCCAAGTGAGTCCGATGACTTTAGTTTGGGGGAGTGTAATTTGTTCGACATTGATGATTCCTATTACGAGAAGTCCACGAGTAGACTTGCTCATCTTGCTCCAATTTCACCGGAAATCGTTGAAGCTTGTGTCGATGACGATGATACCGACGACGATGACGATTATGATGACGATTTTTATGATTGTGTTGATATTGAGGAGGACGGAGGAGAGATTGATCTCGACATTTCTAAGATCGTTGACATTTCTCTTCGGGAGAAATTAGTCGAAAGTTATCTTTTAATTGAAAAGATTAACGTTTTTAGTCTCTCTCCTCCTATTCCGATTTCTCCTATATTTTGCCCCTCCTCTACTATCCCCGTTGTGGATCTTGATTTGCCTTTAGAGGAGGCGGATGTGCCTAGTTTTTCGGATGACTCGATGATTCTTTCCGAGTACGAGTCATTTACTTTTGATAACGAGCCCGCGATGGTGAAGATTAATTGTTGTTGAACTCCGACAAATTAACACAAGTGAAATTTCTTACCTGGGTATAGGTGAAAATGTTATTTTAGATGAAGAGGAAGATACCTTACATTTCACTACACAGATCTATTTCTTCCATTTCGTACTATCCTAGGTTTTCCAGCATCTTCTCCCACGGGGAGTGAAGATAAAAATTTTAAACCGGGTATTTTTGATAATGTGCTTACAAGGAAGAGTTCTTTAACTCTTGATGTTTTTGACCCACTCCACCCACCCTTAATGGACTTTCATGTTACCAAAGCATTTTCCGGGTTCACATTTTCTCTATTGAAAATCTTTTCTAAAAAGTTTTTTGAACCCGGAATCAAAAATGCTACGGTATATCTTTCATCCCTAGTTTGGGGAGGTTTCCACCTTTTGGAATTTCTTCACCCTCACTATTATCCTCCATAATAAACTAGTTTGGGGAAATGAGTCAAGCTATGGGACTCGTTAATAAACAAGCGCTTCGTGGGAGGCACCCCATGCTTATCCTTTTTATTTTCATATTTTTCTTTGTTTCCCCAAGGACAAATCAATTCGGGGGCGAGTATAGCTTGTACTCGGTGAACAAAAACTAAGCCGTTTTAAATCATTTTTGAGCTAACAATGTAAAAGATGAGAGGAAGCTTGTTCTCTTTCGTTCTTGTTGGTTGTTTGTGCTTGTTTGTCTAGGTTTTCCGGATTTTGGAAGATTCATGGTTCAAATTTGTGGAAGGACAAAGCAATGCCCACAATTTCCATTGATGGTCTCCAATCTTCTCTTCATAAAGTGGGAAATCTCTTATCCTTGTCTTTATCGAACTAACATCTATTCTTTTGGCATGTCCTTAGAATTTTTGTTAAAGATTCCTTTTGACCCTTATTTTTAAACTTTGAGGACAAAGTTTCATTTTAGTTTGGGGAAGGATATCTTCGATATTGACTTGCACTTCACGCAACCTTGTTTGAACCTTTTTGAATTACCTTTTTGTGAAAAAGTGAAAAATTTTAAATTTTTGCTTACAAGAGAAGCTCAATAGAAGCTTAGTTTGGGGAAAAACACCACTTTTTGGTAATCCGTTGGTGAGAAATAGGAGTTAATTTTGACTTGACCGGGTGAAAATGCCCTAGCTAGTTCTTTAACCTACCTTTTGTAGGGCCAAGCTTTCACAAATCCTATTGCATTGGGATTTTAAATGTGAAGATCAAGAGATGATGTAGTTAAATTATAGTGTATTTGCTTAAGCAAGGTTTATTTGGGATAACCTAAAGTTATTTGAAATGAATTGGTCTTTTTACTACCATAAGGATTTAACACACCTAATCATACGCTGCTCTTTTTAATTTAACTAAGTCAACAATGGTCTTTAGAAAAAGTCTTACATTTTAATTTGTAAGTAAGATTTTTGGTTTCAAATTTATAAGTTGATTTTCTAAAGTGAAATTTTTCCATTCATCAAAAATATAATTATAAAAAGAATGCCAATGAAGCATTTCTAATGCAAAAGCATTATTTTTCGTGCCAATGAAGCATTCGCAAAAATAGAATAATAAAAGCTATATATAGTTTTAATCGTTGGCGTATCCATGTTGAGAGTGAGACTCGGATGGGGTCGCAACTAAGGATTAAAACTATGTACGTGGAATCAAGGTTCGTAGGCATTCATCACTAGGGAGCGCGGCCTAGGTGATGATTGCAACTAAGGGACTTTGGATTCTAGGCTTTGTAGGAAAAAGGTGTTGTCGCGATAACCCACAAACGTTAGCAGCGGAGTGGGGGTTCGAACTAAGAACACCGGTTGTTGATGCGATATCCTATTTGGGAGAAAGGCCTAAGTAGGGGTTCGAACTAAGAACAACATTCCTATTGCAAAAAAAAATAATTATAGTATATGGAAAATAAAAGAATGGTTAAAAATTTCATTTTCTCAAATCAATTTATAAGTTTTGTTTCCGAATCTCTTTTAGCTTTGAGATGAGGTTTATCTATGTTATTAACATTTAAGCTCACAAGGCTTATTTGTAAAGCTTAGATGGATTTCAACTATAAAGATAAATTGATCTATGGTTGAGTTAAAAAGAGTGCACACATCTTAATCATTAATTTATTCCTGGGAGTGAAAAGTTCACAAGTTGTAAGTATAAGAGCTTAACCATTTGGACTTATATTGACAATGATCTTGTTTAATAGCTTTGTTTAGTCTAGTGAAAAGTCAGGGAAGACGAATTTTCCTCTTTTGTGCTCTATTAATCGGGAGTAGCCTATTTCAATGAGCCTAAAAGTTGCAAAGTTGCAATGATTGCCATTAATGTGTTTCCATGAGATTAAATGTTGAGAAAAAGCTTAAGTTGTTTAAAAAGGTGATTCATAAAAGGTGAAAACAAGGGCATTTTGGAAACTTGTTAGTTTACAAAGTGTACACTTGATAACATTGCGTGAGGACACGGCAATCCTTTAGTTTGGGGAATTTTGATAAATGCTTAATTGTATATATAAATTACCCGGGATTTTGCCAAATAAAAGCCAAATAATGCCAAAAGGATAGAAAAATGTGTGCTTTTGTGTCTATTGTGCAGGAAAGGATAATAAAGACAAAAGGAAGCAAAAACGATCAAAAACCGACAAGAAACGGAAAAGGCTAGTACAAGAGTGAAGAATGAAAGCCCATCTCAAAAGCCGGATCAGCCCGATACAAGAAAGAAAGTCAAAGCCCAAATAAAAGCCAAGGACAAATGTTGACAAGTTTTCAAAGATCAAGGGCTTATTTGATTGAAATAAAGACAAAGGACTAAAGTTGCAAAAAGATTAAAGTTGTTTTTTAAAAGGGAAAATAGAAGTTATCAACTACAAGGACTGAAAATGCAAACTTTGAAACTTCTTTTACACTACAATAGAGGAGAATGAAACGCGGGGACTGAAGTTGCAATTCTTTCAAAGTTTCAAAATATAAAAGCGGGCAAAAATCCTTCTAACCGCTTCTAACTGATTTTCCCGCCTAATTTCATCAACAAAAACCCAGCTTGCTTAAATCCTTCCCCATCTTCATAAGCTCACTAAAACCTCGTATTAAATCCCCTATACGTCATTTGAGACACGTGTCAACACTCCATTGGTTCGAACACATCATGATTTGGATCCAACGGCTCAAAAATCATGGAGAAAGGATCAGAGGGCTAGGAATGGGTGTCTTTTTCATTCTCTTGTCATTCCTCAGCTATAAATAAGCTTGTAATAGCTTTAGAGAAGGGAGTTAGTTTTTTTTAGAGTTTACTTTGTAAATTTACTTTTAGCTTTCATTACTGTACATCGATTTTTCAATTAAGCTTTTAGATTCTTCAAATTAGTTGTAATTTTTGTTACTTCACTTGTATTCTTCAATTTTAAGCAATAAAAGCTAATTCAGTGATTTCATTTTCAAATTTTCAAGTAATAAGCCGAATTTAGCTTATAAGCTTGTAATAAGCTCAAATTAGCTTATTCTTTCTTCTCTTGTTCTAAAAGTGTTTTAATATCACTGGAAGTTTTTTAATACTGTTTTTAGTATATTTAGGTTCATAATTGTTCATTTGATTTCAAATTGAAAGCAACAAGGAGAAATAAGCTCAAATTCAGCTTATTGAGGTTTAGAGGCTTTGGAAGCCATTAGGAACATTTAAGCTTCTACTCTTGGATAGCTTAAGTGTGAAGATTCTTCAATTCTCAGGTTTTATATTCTAGATTTCATTTTGGCATTTACTTTGCTTAATTCATTTAGCTTATTCTTTTGAATTCTTATGCTTAATCCTGTTCATTTTGCTTAGTTAGATTATAGATGTAATAGCTTTAAGCTGTCTTAGTTTAAATTCATTTAGTTTTCATTTCTTTTAGGTCTGTCATAATTAGTAGTAGAAAAAGCTAGTAGATAAACTAGCTTAATCCTACTCATAAGCTGTAGGTTTAAAAGCTTAAATAGCTTCATTAGGTTAGTTTAAGTAGAAGTGGATAAAAGGTTTTAGAAGATTTAGCTTTAAAATAAATTTTTAGTACAATTTAGTTTTGACAGACAGAATAAGGGAGTGTTTGGTTCAAGCTTAATTTGACTCTAAAAGTCAACAAGAGTTTGTTTAAACTCTTTACTTAGTTGAGTTAAGTCATATGTACAAGTTTAAAACAGGTTTTAAAAGTTAGTTAGTTGAATTCAAAAATTTAGAGCTTAAAAACTTTGTCTAGCACCAGGGGAGTTTTTAGCTAAATAGATTTTAGTGTTAAGTGATATAAAAAGTATTCTAGAGTTAAAATATGGATGATGCAAGTTTAGATACATTTAGCCTAACATAGAAATTCATGATATCCTTAGTTAGAAATTTGCCTGGCATTTAGTTTTTTTTGGTCAATCATATCAGCAACAACAGTTACTGTTGTTGTTGCTATATACTTCTCTAGTAATTTTTAGGCTTTAAAAATTAGGGTGTAGAGTTTAGAATTAAGTTCAATATTAGTATTCCATGAGTTTTACAAAATTAATTTCTTAGATTTCATTTTAAGCTTTTAGTCTAGCTTATTTTTACTTACAAAAGTGGTATAACAGCAATTTAGATTTGTAGCTTAATTCTTTTGATTTCTATTTTCTAGTTTTACATTCCAAAATCCTTATACCTAGGTTTATTCAATATTCATAGAATGGCTTATTTCCAGAATGTTAGCTTCTAAGATTTAGCAATAAGCTAGAAAGCCTATTAAGTTTAGCTTAAATTTAGTTAATAAGCTGAGTTTTAGAATTTTAAGTTCAAATTTCTTGTTATTTTTGTTAAAACCTAGCTTATTACATGTTAGAAATCTCTAGTATACATCTTAAGCTCCATGTAATAACTTTTAGTTTTCATTTTCAGTAACTAATAAGCTAGAAATAAGCTAAAGTCTAAAAGAGCTAGTTAAGCCTTTGTTTCTGTGAACAGATTCTAAAAGCTAAGTTTTTAGCTTATTCAGTGGATAAAAGTTGAAAGTGCTTTTATTAAAGTTGGTTAGTATAAGCTCATTAGTAAATGTGCTAGTTTTGAGGTTTTTGCTAATTCTCCTTTTTCAACTAGGCCATAAATAGCTAGATCGTAGGGTTTGTTTTGAATTTTTGCAATAGTATAGGGTTGCCTGTTTGTACTAAAGTGTAAATTCACAATAGTTACCCCGCCTACCCTTTGTTTTAGTTTTTTACACTTTCTACCCTAGACTTTTAGGAATAATAAAATAGATTTAAATTTTTAAAATTAGTTTTTTTTATAAAATTAGGGTTTGGTTTTAATTGGTAAAATTAGGATACAATTAGGTTATAAAAAATAGGGCTTTTTATGCCATTCGATTTCTGCACCTTTTAAATAGTTAAAAAGCATTTTTCTTAATTTTTCCAGTTTAATTTGTATTTTCTAGGAATTTAAATAGGTTTTAAGTAATATCTTTTTCTTTGATAAATCATATAAAATAGAAAAATAGTTGAAAATTTTTGATTCTTTTTGTGAAAAATTTATTTTTAAATCTAGTATTTTTGAAAAATAAAAGTAGAATTTTAGTGATAATTTTTAGAAAAAGTTTATTTTTGTTAATTCATTTATCTTAAAAAATTCATAAAAAATTCAAAAATAGTTTAAAAATTCTAATTCTTTTTCCTAAAATTTTCTTTTTAAATTTGTGATTTTTAGGCATTAAATTTGTTATTAGAAGTGCTTTAGATTTTAAATTCTCGTTTTAGCTCACGTTTTTAATTCACATTTGTTAATTTTTCATGCTAGTTAATTGATTTTAGTTTCTTTAATCGTTTCTATAGTTTAATTGTGCTATTAAATTTGTAGTATAATTCAAAAGCCAAAAATCTTTTAACCATTCTTAACTCGAATCCGAATTATCAACAAATCTCAATTCACGACTTCTTCGAGGAATTTACGACCCGTGTATTAATTACTTTCCTAAGTGATTAATTACTTACGGTATCTTGGTTAGTGAAAGTTTGCACTATAGAGATATATACTATGCTTTCACACGGAAACCAGGCTCCTAGTGGGTTTATTTGTTCCCTTCAGCTTAACGTGTCAGTTGTAACAATTTTTTTTTTTTTTTATTATTATTTTTTTAATTATTTTTTGTTTGTTTGTTTTTTTTTGATGTTGGCGACTTTATATAGTAAGGTGGAGTAAAGGTCTGCTTAGTTGCTACGGTTACTAATTCGATTTCCATATAGTATCCATCGTACAAAACATTCCATAAAAACATAACATGTGAGTTACTTGCGAGGTACGACGCCTTTTATGGTTACAAACTAAAAGGATGAGTGTAAAGGGAAATGTGATAGTACTTTCTAGTAGTCATGCGGACGCTAAGCATTTCCGCTCACTTGTGCGTAATCTTAGAGACTTATCGTGAAGCTTGTAATAAATGGTTACCAAAAATATTTTTTTTGTTTTCCTTCTTAATAAATACTAAAAAATTGTAAATTTCCCCAAAAATAATCTTCTCAATCTCAAATTCTTTAATTATCTTATGTATTATTCGGAAAAGCTAAAAATATTCTTCTTATTCCTCTTATTTGTTTAATTCTCATTTTCCTTATCCTCGATAATGTTTGATTTCTTTATGGGCCTAATCGTTAATCCTTATGCAATCATAGATGTCATCTTGTGGAAGTTGGTACACTAAAGAGTGTTGTTCGATAGGAAATCTTAATAACCAGATCATTGTTCCCGTGCCCAACTCTTCTCTGCATTGTGCGGTGTGTGGAACCTCGGTCGATGGTCCGTATTGTCATGGATGTACTCTTGTACGTATGAAATTCGAAAAAGATTTGCTTACATATTGTGTTGATAATGGAGTTTTCCAAAACTTTCAAGATACTTCTGAGTCTCCAATGACGTTACCAAAGTTCTTAATGCCTCGAGAGCCACAAGCGTTAGTTGATCAAGGACCCTGGTGTATATTTTTCACATAAATCCTCCACAATCGACCATAATTGTATGTTATGAGTGCGGTGATTCATTAAATGGAATTTTTGTCAACAATGCATTTGTGAATCTTGTGGAAAAGGTGCTCATTTCGGTTACAATTGTCCACCAAAAGATCCGATCATTTCTGAGCTGGAACCGTGCTACAATCGAAATTTTGATTATTCCCCACATGATTCACAAACTCTTCCACAACAATATCTTTGTTGTGAAACTGTGGGGGAACTCTTGAGACTTCAATGTCAGCGATGAACAAGAGTATTTTGTTCTCCATTCTTCCGTTTCGACTCCAATTTCAACCCCCGCAGTTTTCCGATGTTTATCAGACTCCTCCGGTAGTAAGTATGGAAATGCTACATGCTCAAACGGATCTTATAGAAGCTATGCAAGACTTCTTGAAGAAGTATGATCACATTCCTCATAATGAAAAGAGCATCAAGTTATTGCTTGCTGAGGAGAAATTTTTAAAGATCAAGCAAGTTGTGGAAGAAGAGCAAACTCAACCTGAGTATTTGCAAGAATTGTTGCAAAGTCTTTCTAAGGATTTCAATTCCTTTAATGAAATTCAACCCATTAGCAAGAAATCTTAACAAATCCAGAACGTTCAAGAAGAGAAGAGTATTGTGGAACTGCTTGCTGAGGAGAGACTTCAAAAAGCTAATTCATGCTTAAATGAAAGTCAATCTCCTCAAGAAATAAGGAATTCCAGATTGAGATTAAGAAAGCAGCTGTTGTTTAGAGAGTAAAAGAATGGATGAATGATTTTGGAATAAGAGAATATCAAAAGGAGGGAGTTCGATATTGATTATTGGAAGGAAATGTGATAGATAAGATTTATGAGCTTAAGGATATATTCAATTGTTTAAAGCATTGAAATTTCGGAAAAATCATACAAGAAGCAGAAGAGCTTAGAAAGTCTGAAGCTAGAGCTCGATTTCAAAAGATTATCATTGACGATGATGACGATAATTTGGGATTTTATGCGGTTCATCCGAATACGATACACACTCCCGTTTCGCAAAACATAGAGCCTAAGGATTCACTCATAATGGGAGACGGGCATATTAACACTACTCGAACGGAGACGATTAGTGTTGAGACTTGTTTCAAACCCAAGTGAGTTGATGACGTTAGTTTGGGGAGTGGAATTTGTTCGCCATCGATGATTACTATTACGAGAAGTCCCCGAGGAGACTTGCTCTCTTGCTCCGATTTCGCAGAAATCGTTGAAGTTTGATGTCGATGACGGATGTTACCGCGCGATGACGATTATGATGACGATGTTTTTGATTGTGTTGATATTTGAGGAGGACGGAGGAGAGATTGATCTCGACAATTCATAGATCGTTGAACATTTCTCCTTCGGGAGAAAATTTTAGTCTAAAAGTTATCTTTTAATGAAAAGATTAACGCTTGTTGTCTCTCTCATCATTTCCGATTTCTCCTATATTTTTGCCCCTCACTCTATATCCCGTTGTGGTTTTTGATTTGCCTTTTGCGAGGCGGATGTGCCTAGTTTTTCGGATGACTCGATGATTCTTTCCGAGTACGAGTCATTTACTTTTGATGACGAGCCCGTGATGGCTGAAGTTAATGTTTTTGACGAAATTAACACAAGTGAACTTTCTTACCCGGGTATAGGTGAAAATGTTGTTTTAGATGAAGAGGAAGATACCTTCACATTCACTACTCGCTCTTTTATACAATTTGTCACCTATCCTGAGGTTTTACACCAATCTTTTCTCCAGGGGAGTAAGATAAGTTTTTAAACCGGGTATTTTTGATAATGTGCTTACGAGGAAGAGTTCTTTAACTCTTGATGTTTTTGACCCACTCCACCCACCCTTAATGAACTTTCATGTTACCAAAGCATTTTCCGGGTTCACATTTTCTTTCTTGAAATTCTTTTCTAAAAAGTTTTTTGAACCCGGGATCAAAAATGCTACGGTATATCTTTCATCCTTAGTTTGGGGTGGTTTCACTTTTGGAATTTCTTACACCCATATACCACCATAAAACATAGTTTGGGAAAGGAGTCAAGCGAGGGGACTCTATAATAACAAGACGCTTCGTGGGAGGCACCCCATGCTTATCCTTTTTATCTTTTTATTTTTTTCTATTTTTCTTGTTTCCCCAAGGACAAAATCAATTCGGGGATCAAGTATAGTATGTATTGGTTAACAAATACTAAGCCGTTTTAAAGAGTTTTGAGTAACATGTAAAAAAATGAGAGGAAGCTTGTTCTTTTTCGTATCTTGTTGGTTGTTTGTGATTTTTGTCTAGGTTTTCCGGATTTTGGAAGATTCATGGTTAAATTTGTGGAAGGACAAAGCAATGCCCACAATTCCTTTGTGATCTCCAATCTTCTCTTCATTAACAGTGGGAATCTCTTATCTTGTCTTTATCGAACTAACATCTATTCTTTTGGCATGTCCTTAGAATTTTTGTTAAAGATTCCTTTTGACCCTTATTTTTAAACTTTGAGGACAAAGTTTCATTTTAGTTTGGGGAAGGATATCTTCGATATTGACTTGCACTTCACGCAACCTTGTTTGAATCTTTTTGAATTACCTTTTTGTGAAAAAAGTGAAAAATTTTAAATTTTTGCTTACAAGAGAAGCTCAAAAGAAGCTTAGTTTGGAAAAAAACACCACTTTTTGGTAATCCGTTGGTGAGAAATAGGAGTTAATTTTGACTTGACCGGGTGAAAATGCCTAGCTCGTTCTTTAACCGACCTTTGTAGGGCCCCCCCCCCCCTAAGTTTCACAAATCCTATTCTTTGGATTTAAAAATGTGAAGAACAAGAGATGATGTAGTTAAATATATGTGTATTTGTTAAGCAAGGTGAATTGGAAAACTAAAAGCTTATATGAATGGATTTGTGCTTTTTACTCCCACAAGCTTTAAAACAACTTAACATACGTGCTCCTTTTTTTTTTTACCTTAAGTACAATGTCTTTAGAAAAGTCTTACATTTTGATATAGAAATTAATGTTTTATGTAAAGTAAGATTTTTTGGTTTCAATTTTATAAGTTGATTTCTAAGTGATTTTTTTCCATTCAGCAAAAAATATATATTATAATAAGAATGCCAATGAAGCATTATAATGCAAAAGCATTATTTTCGTGCCATTGAAGCATTCGCAAAAATAGAATAATAAAAGTATATGTAGTTTTAACGTTGGCCGTATCCATGTTGAGAGTGAGAATCGGATGGGAGGTTAGTGGCCCCCCCCCCCCCGTGAATGATGGCGGTCGCAAACTAGGATTTAAAACTATGTACGTGGAATCAAAAGGTTAGTAGGCTTCATCACTAGGGAGCGCGGCATAGGTGATGATTGCAAACTAAGGGATTTGGATTCTAGGCTTTGTAGGAAAAAGGTGTTGTCGCGATAAACCCATAAACGTTGCTCCGAGGAGTGGGGGTTTCTAACTAAGATCACGGTTGTGATGCGACTAGCCTATTTGGGATGAAAAGGCCTAAGTAGGGGTTCGAACTAAGAACAACATTTCTATTAAAAAAAATTATAGTAAATATTGGAAATAAAAGATGGTTAAATAATTTCATTTTCTCAAATCATTTTATAGGTTTTGTATCCTTATCCTCTTTTAGCTTGAGTCGAGGTTTATTATGTTATTAAATTTAAGCTCACAAGGCTTATGTGTAAAGCTTATATGGATTTCAGCTATGAAGATAAATTGATCTATGGTTGAGTTGAAAAGAGTGCACACATCTTAATCATTAATTTATTCATGGGAGTGAAAAGTTCACAAGTTGTAAGTATAAGAGCTTAATCATTTGACTTATATGGAAATGATCTTGTTTAATAGCAGTTCTTAGTCTAGTGAAAAGTCATGGGTAGTCGGATTTTCCTCTTTTGTGCTCTATTAATCGGAGTAGCCTTTTTCATGAGCCTAAAGTTGCAAAGTTGCAATGATTGCCTTTAATGTGTTTTCTATGAGATAAAATGTTGAGAAACAAGCTTGAGGTTGTTTAAAAAAGGTGATTCAAAAAGGTGAAAACTAAGGGATTCTGCGAAACTTGTTAGTTTACAAAGTGTACACTTGATAAAATTGCGTGAGGACACGGCAATCCTTTAGTTTGGGGAATTTTGATAAATGCTTAATTGTATATATAAATTACCCGGGATTTTGCCAAATAAAAGCCAGAAAATGCCAAAAGGATAGAAAAATGTGTGCTTTTGTGTCTATTGTGCAGGAAGTTAATAAAGGACAAAAGTGAGCAAAAACATCAAAAAACCGACAAGAAA
Source organism: Tanacetum coccineum (assembly GCA_026074375.1). Classification (NCBI taxonomy): domain Eukaryota; kingdom Viridiplantae; phylum Streptophyta; class Magnoliopsida; order Asterales; family Asteraceae; genus Tanacetum; species Tanacetum coccineum. The sequence goes on along the minus strand of BQNB010000655.1, from coordinate 40,748 downwards.
TGAAGTGACAAGGTACATGAGTGAAGATTTGAAGCTTATTAAAAGCCGGATCAGCCTGATGCAAGAAATGAAGACCCAAAATGAAGTCAAAGGACTAATAGTGACAAATTTCAAAGATTACAAGGGCTAGTTTGAATGTTCTTAGTTCAAAGGGCTAAAGTTGTAAAAGGTGGAAAGTTTGTTTGTTAAGAGGAAAAAGAAGAAAGAAACCACAAGGGCCGAATATGACAAATATAAAAGTTCTTTTATATACAAAGGGAGAAATCAAACGCAGGGGCCATTTATGTCATTACTTCGAACTTTCAAACACACACACGCGGCTAAAACTATCCAACACAACCCAATCTGAATTGCGCCAAAAAACTACCACAAACCCCAACCTGCCAAAATCACCCTTCCCCGTTTTCTTAATCTTCATAACCTCGTATTAAACTCATCACCACGTCATTCAAGACACTTGGCAGCTTCTAATTGGTCCAAACACGTGGTACAAGAGATCCAACGGCTTGGATTCAATTGACAAAAGATCCAACGGCTGAAAATGAAGAAGCTCTCATCACTCTCATGGATTCTCAGCTATAAATAGAAGTTTAGGGTTCATTTTTAGGGAGTAGTTAGTAGTTTTTAGAGTTTTTTTTAATTCTCTTTGTATTTCTTTTAATTTCGAGTACTGTACATCTTTCAAGTTTCAAATTCCTTTAAAATTCAGTTGTGCTTTGTGTTTGCATCTTGTATCTTTCTTTTAAAGCAATAAAAGCCATCTTGTGATTTCATTCTCAATTTTCATGTTTTATGCTAGTTTAAGCTAATTAGCTGGTGATAAGTGTTTGTAGCTTATTATATTTTTAAAGGCTTAAAGTTGTTCAAATTTTATAAAAAGACTTTTAAATACTTTATTTAGTTTATCTTAGTTCAAAAGTGCTCATTTGGATTCAAATTAATCAAGTTTGGAGGCTAATTGGAGTAATAAGCTTTCAAAAGCTTATTGAGCTTTTAAGCTTGGTTTAGAGGCAAGGTGCCACCATAGGTTTAAGCTTTTAAGCCACTCATTCAGAAAGAGTGGCTAGTAGCCTGAGACTACAAAGTCAAGGTTTCATTGCTTTAATCTCATTTCAGCTTAATTTTAGCTTAAGATTTGCTTATTGCTTTTCATTTGTGTTCATATATGCTTGATCATGCTTGATTAGTTGTTTTTTTCTATCTGTTTTGAGTTTTCATTGCTTAGATATTGTTGAATCTTTCATTTCTTAAAAACTGTCATTTAGTAATAAGTAGCTAGGTGAGTAACTAGTTTAATTTCATTAGTAAGCTTTAGTTTTAAGTGCTCAAATAGCTTAAATAGGTTAGTATTAGACTGAGTAGCTATAAGGTTTTGTCAGTTTTAGTTTTAAAATAGATTTTAATTAGAATTCATTTTAGACAGGATTAGTTAAAGTAGTGTTTGGATTAAGGTAAATTTGACCTTTAAAGTCAACAATAGACTGTCAAAGCTTTTTGCAAAGTTTAGAATTTCCAAGTGTACAAGTTTTAAAAAAGATTTGAACCTTAGTTTGTAGATTGTCAAGATTTAAGGCTTAAAATACCCTTTCTAGCACCAGGGGAGTTTTAAGTGAAAAGTGGTTTTAGATTTTAGCATCTCTTAGCATTCTATTGTTCAAGTATGGCTAATATAGGTTGAGTAATACTTAGTGAGTAGGTTTAAGGAGTTCTCACCTCAACACTTAGCCTGCATTTAGGTGTTGGTCAAGTAAACCAACAAAAAACAGTTAATACTGTTGTTTTCATCTACTTTCTAGCCATTTTAAGCTCTTGTGATTAGGAGTTACGATTTTAGTATTAAGAACTTTATAGATCTCTATTAGCTCTTTAAAAGTCATCATTTAGTTTTCATTTTTTTAGCTTTTAGTATAGCTTATTTTTCCTGCAAAAGTAGTATAGTAGCAGTTTAGATTTCTAGCTTATATTCTTTTTGATTTCTTACTTCTAGTTGTTATTTTAAAAAGTTTTTTATCTAGGTTAGTTTAATAAATATAGAATAGCTTATTTGTAAACTTTCAGTTTCTAAGAATTAGTTTTAAGCTAGAAAGCTTATTAGGATTTGCTTAAATTCAGTAATAAGCTGAACTTGCACTTTCTGAAAGCAAATTTCTCCTTAAACTTGTTTACTTGTAGCTTATTACATTTTAGATATCTTTAGTATACATCTTAAGCTCCATTAAACATCTTTTAGTTTTAAATTTCATTTAGTAATAAGCTAGTAATAAGCCAAAGTCTAAAAAGTTAGGAAAAGGCCTTGTTTCTGTAACAGTTTTAAAAAGCTCAAGTTTCTAGCTTATCTAGTTTATAAAAGTCAAAAGTGCCTTTGTTAAAGTTGTAGTCTATAAGCTCCTTAACAACTTTGTAGTTTTAAGTTTTTGCTTATTTCCACTTTTTAGATAAGCCAAAATAAGCTATTATCGTTGGGTCTGTTTGTATATTTTTCAATAGTTAAGGGTGAACCCGTTGCTGCTCAGAGTGTACTTTCTATATAGGTACCCGCCTACCCTTTTCTTTCATTTTATTAACTTTCTACCCTGTCTTTAGGTAAAAATAAAATAGGATTGATATTTTTAATTTTTAGTTTTATAATTTATGTTTAGGTTCTTTTAATTGATAAAATTAGGGCTTAATTGCTTTATAAAATTTGGGCATTTTTGTGCCATTGATTTTCTGCACATTTTTAGTAGATAAAATTCATTTTTCCTTATTTTTCCAATTAAGCTTGTATTTTCTAGGAATTTAAATAGGTTTTAAGTAATATCTTTTTCTTAGATAAATCATAAAAAATAGAAAAATAGTTGAAAATTTTTAATTCTTTTTGGTAAAATTTTCTTTTTCAATCTAGTATTTTTGAAAAATAAAAGTAGAATTTTAGTGTTAATTTTTAGAAAAAGTTTATTTTTGTTAATTCATTTTTCTTTAAAAATTCATAAAAAATCAAAAATAGTTAAAAAATTCTAATTCTTTTTCCTAAAATTTTCTTTTTAAATTTGTGATTTTTAGGTATAAAATTTGTTAAAAGTAGTGCATTAGATTTTAAATTTCAGTTTTAGCACACGTTTTTAATTCACATTTGTTAATTTTTCATGCTAGTTAATTGATTTTAGTTTTTTTAATCGTTTATATAGTTTAATTGTGCTATTAAATTTGTAGTATAATTCAAAAGCCAAAAATCTTCTAACCATTCTTAACTCGAATCCGAATTATCACCAAATCTCAATTCACGACTTCTGTCGAGGGAATTTACGGACCGTGTTTTAATTACTTTCCTAGTGATTAATTAATTTCGGTATCTTGGTTAGTGAAAAGTTTGCACTATAAAGATATATACTATGCTTTTCACCGGAAACAGGCTCTAGTGGTTTATTGTTCCCTTCAGCTTAACGTGCAGTTGTAACAATTTTTATTTATTTTATTATTATGTTTTTATTATTTTTTATTATGATGATAAAGGTAGTGCAACAGCAACTCAGTAATGCATGCCTCAGTAGATGGTGATCGTAGAATATGGTATTAAATAGATATATGTACAGTATGGGATTTGGTCTCAGAAAGCAAAATGATATGGTGTGGGTGGCCTAGGAGCAGACTCATCAGTCGTAACTGCCTCTGCATCCTCAGCTTGAGGGGACAGGGTCATCTGTAGGTACAGCAGAAGGGTCTGCCGAAGCTACATGCTCCTCTTCCTCCTCGTCCTCCTCCTTGTCCTCCTCATCCTTCTCAACATCATCATCATCGTTGTCATCATCAGATGACTCATTATCATAATTGTCTCATCCATCGGCAGGATGGTCAGCAGGATCCTCCTCAGGGTCCTCCTTATCCTCTTCCGGATTAGAGTCAGCAATGTAGCCTGGTGATAAGGCTGTAGGTGAGGCATCAGCAGATAGAGGCTGATCCTTCATTAGTTCCTCTAGCTCCTCATCAGAAGCTCAATGGAATCTCCATGGCTCAGAATTAATATAAACAGACGTGTAGGAAATCGTCTATAATGAAAACATAACCGCTTGCAGCGAGCAAAACTTAACTTATATAAATAATTGCAGAGTTGCGCGAAAGAATGCAAACTCATCTTTGTATATATACAATATACCCTCATAGTAATATACGTACTATAATATAAACACGTATATCAATTATGAATGCATCTAGTCCCACTAATGCAATCAACTAGTGTGTGTCCCATAAAAACCCTTTTTATGAATGCAATGTTTGAAAATGGTTATAGTCCAGCAAAAACATTTTGACCTGGTTCTCTATAACCTTGGCTCTTGATACCAATCTGTAACACCCCCAAATTGGGTCGCAGCGGAATAAGGGTCCGGGGCGTGTTACTTCAAGATCAATAGCACAAGATATATAAGAACGACACAAAAAGTCGTTTAAAATGATACATTGGATTTAATTGAAAGATTTAATACAAAAGCATATAGCTTTACTTGTTCATTGTTGAATATTACAAAAGTTGACAATACATTTCCCCAAATATGATGCTCCTAAATCTTTAAGCGTGCAATCCAAAAGGTAACGCAATGCATCCCTGGCATCCCGTGCCTATTGATCTCCTGAAAACATTGCTTAAAAAAACGTCAACAATAATGTTGGTGAATTCATAGGTTTGATAAATCATAATATGTAGGACCGCAAGACTTTTTAGTGATAATGCAACACATGCAGATCTCACAAAACTAGATTACATTTACACTAAGCTCATGACACTGAAGCTCGACGATCTTTCTTGCAATTAAACTATATATTGCAATTTACGCCCATCCGGATGTCTACCCTAAACATCCTAAAATTCGACATGCTATAACGTTCGTTCTCGGTGATAGCTAGTCACCCGAACGGGGAGGTCGTTTCCCGAATAGATCTATTAAATAACATTCGCGCTCACATAATGTAATTCCCAACTACATCTATGCAATTGACAGTTCATGATAATGGGCTTAACTGGGTTATCGCTACTTAGGCAAACATGTAATCAATACTTGCGTCCAATTTGTAAAACAAAGCATGTTTCCACCCCATAATTATAAATCATTGAAATCGTAAAAATGTGGGGCTATGAACTCACCTTGAGTTCAGATAATCCGAATATCACAGATAATGCGTCACGTAAAAGATCGAATGCAACCTAAATTATCATAGGTCGTATAAGTACCGAGTACTTGAATATAATCTTATAGTTGTTACATCGTACTATCGTTCGGGCTATCATAATTTAAGAGGTCATGACATGACGTTCGAGGAGTTAGGACACTTTAAATCGTAAATCCAACAACTCGTCGATACGCCATCCGAAGAGGCCTCATTATGAAACTCCCTAGTAATATAGTACTTTGATAACCGCATATAATTCTACATAGCTCAATCACCAACTAATGGTTTTGGTAAAATTACGTTTAATAAGTAAAAACGTTTATAATTACCGTTTTAGTAAAACTAGCATAACTTTTGCGTTTTAAGCCCGATTTTGACGTTTCTTATGCCCATCTTTTCGTATTAGGACGAGTTATCATAATTTGACATTTTCGATATTTTGACCCTCTGGTGAACAGTAACTTTTACTGTTCACATCAGACGTGACTTTTATTTAAATCGTATTCGTCGTCGTAAAACCCGTAAATGTCGTATTTTATTCGTTATAGCTCCGTTTTTAACGATTCTTTCGAGGACGTTCTCGTTTTTGAAAGTTCTATAATTTTATGAGGTTTACAAAAATATAACTTTCTGTCATGAATAGTAACTTTTATAAAAATAGTTTTATAAAAGTATTAATTGTCGTAAACTCGCGAAATTCATAACTCATTCGTTATTAATTGAAAAATTACGATTCTTATCATTTTGGAATCCTAAAAATATGTATTATTTATTAAAAATATCAACACTTGCTGTTTATAGTTTTTATAACAATTCTTTTATAAATCCGTTTATTTATCGCATAACTTGTTTTTAACGTAACTTTTTCGTTATTAATCCGTTTGACAAGTTTCTTACCTTTTCGGAATCGTCGTGAAATGTATTATCTTATAAAAATATAAATTAAGTATGTTTTTATACACTTTTGGGACAGAAAGTTTGGGTGACTTTATTAAGTCTATTTTTAACCTTGTTTTTATATTTTACACTTTATAACTTTACCAAAAGTGTACAAGTCTTTTACTTCCATTATGACTTTATTTTTGTGTTCATATATCATGACTAAAAGCTCATAAATAAGATTAACATGTTATTCATCATATTTTTACTTGGAACATATCAAGTGATCTTTTAAAACCCTAATTTACATTAACACTTTTTAAGCTTAATTAAGATTGTAAAATACTTATGTATCCATTTATAACTTCATATTACCATCCATACAACATGTGTATAAGCTCATAAAACTATATTTCCAAGAAAAATCCATGTTTACAAGTTAAACATATCCTAATGGTGATTTCACTACATAAACATCACATATGCATATAATCATATAAATAAAAAGTTAAGGGCTTAAGATAACCTTAATGAGATGATGTAGGATGATGATACTTAAGTGCTAAACCCTTGTTTAGACTTTAAACCCGAGATTATAACCAAGAAAACCCTTGTTTTCTTAATAAAACCCTAGCTTCCTTTTACTTGATTAATACTTGAAAATGCTTAGCCAATGCTTGGAAACACCTTAGAATATCTTAGGATGGATGTGTATAGATGTGTATAGGTTGTAGAAAATTTTGTATGGATTGCTTAGAGGGGGGGTTTGAGCCGTGGGATAAGAGGGCACAAAAGGGAAGAGTTTTTGATTTTCTTGTTAAGTGTAAAGTGTGTAGATGATAGTTCTTGCATGAAACTTGTATATATATAATCCTAGTTGGTCAAAAGTGTGCATTAGGAGTCCAAGGAACATGAGGAGGGTTTTAAGGGTTCTTGTGTTCTTGTCTTGAGTCAAAGTAACAAGGTATGGCTAGGTATTAATGAGCAAGTGAAGTACATTGACCAAATGGAAGAGTTTTCTTATATTTCTTGTATATATTGCAAAAATTTCGGCATACATATGATATATATGATATATTTTGTAACTTTTATGTATTGGGTATAAATGTGGGTATTTGTTGAAGCGTAGAAAAGTTTTGGTGGTTCCGGGAGTGCCTAAACGCATTTTATTGCGAAACGAAATCACTTTACGCAATCAATAAAAATAAAATATATAAGTTAATTATTACTTCTGTAAAAATAATATAGTGCTTGTTTGACGAAAACTTTAATTCGTTTGGTGCCCGTTTGTGTTAATTGTTGATTTTTAACTTACGCGATTTAACTTAACTATTAAAATTAAAAGCGAACGCGTACGAGAAAAAAATAAATAGATAATTAGTAAATTTAATGACGTCGTTCATTGATCAAAAATACGGATTGTTACACTTTATATCTACAAAATTATAAAATTCTGAAAATATATGCCTGGTTTTTTTTATTTAGACGATTTTTGTCTGATTGGGGTGATTTATCCCTGAGTTATCGATTTCTACCCGTAACCGAGTTGGCCGATTTAGTCGCTTTTTGTCTGATTCAGCCGATTTATGCCCGATTTGGCCAAGTTTTATCCGATTAATCGGTAGGTTGAACCAACTAGGCTAGCCTAGCTGGCCACCAAGATTCCTTAGGGGCTTGGAGATGGGATATTTGGCTAGGGGAGGTCTTGAGTTTGAGTCCCACCCGAGACTTTTACCCCTTCAGGCGGAATAGGAGGAAGTACAAGCGGGTTCAGGGTACAACATACTGCCCAATTGGATGTCAATACACCTAAACCACTAACAACTAACAAGCCGTTCTAAAAAAATTGGTATGTTGACTGTTTTTTGACCAAACCGATTAATAAGGCCGATTAGTGAAAATCAAGCCGATTAATCCTCGCCTAGCGCCTAAGCGCCGATTAATCGGCCGCCTAGGCTGATTTTTGTAACACTGACATGGAGAGATCTTATGAAGTTGATGACAGAAGTGTATTGTCTAAGGAATGAGATACAGAAAATGAAAACTGAATTATGAAACTTGACTGTGAAAAATAATGATTTGGCTGCTTATACTCAGAGATTCCAAGAGTTGACTCTGTTGTGTACTAGAATGGCTCTAGGAGAAGAAGGCCGAATTAAGAGGTATGTTGTAGGTCTCCCTGACAACATTCAACGGAATGTGATGTCTGTTGAACCAATAAGACTCCAGGATGCAATTCGGTTGGAAAACAGTTTGATGGACCAAAAGTTGAAAGGTTATGTAATTAGGAGTGCTGAGAACAAACAAAAGTTTGAGAGCAATCAAAGAGACAACCGTGCACAACAACCCTAGTTCAAGCGGCAGAATGTTTGAGGATCGAATTTGGCTAGAGCCAATACAGCTGGTGGTAATGAAGGTCAGGTTTATGTTTTACCTAACCCTCTTTGCAACAAGTGCAAATTACACCATGTTGGGCCATGCTCTATAAAGTGTATAAATTGTGGAAAGTTTGGTCATTTGACCAGGGATTGTAAGCCCGCAGTTCCCGCGGCAGTTAATCAGAGGGCTTCGGTGGTGAATCAAAGGAATACCACATGTTTTGAATGTGGAAGGCAAGGAAATTTCAAGAAGGATTGCCCCAAGCTAAAGAATCAGAACCATGGAAACAAGCATGTTATTCCTGAAGCTAGAGGGAAAGCTTATGCAATTGGTGGAGGAGATGCACATTCGGGATCCAACATTATCACGGGTACGTTTCTTCTCAACAACCATTATGCTTATGTATTATTTGATTCGGGTGCCGATTGAAGTTTCGTGCCGACTAATTTTAGTACCTTGCTTGATATAATCCTGATACCTTAGACATTAGTTATGCTGTAGAATTAGCCGACAGAAGAATTACCAAAACAAATATTGTACTAAAGGCTGTACCATAGGATTATTAGGTCATCCATTCAACATTGATTTAATGCCCGTAAAGCTCGGTAGTTTTGACGTCATCATCAGCATGGATTGGCTGGCGAATAATCGTGCGGTGATCGTCTGTGGCGAGAAGATAGTGTGTATCCCTTTTAGAGACAGGATTTTGATCATTCAAGGAGATAGGAGTGATAAGGAGAAGAAATCAACGTCGAGCATCACATCGTGTACGAAGACTCAAAAGTATATGGAGAGAGGTTGTCAAGTATTTTTGGTGCAAGTTACAAAGAAGGAAGACAAAGTTAAGTCGCAAGAGAAGCGACTGTAGGACGTGCCAATAGTACATAAATTTCTAGAAGTCTTTCCAGAAGACTTGCCTGGATTTCTACCTGCGGGACAAGTCGAATTTCAAATTGAATTGGTCCCTGGTACTGCACCCGTGGCACGAGCCCCTTATAGACTTGATCCGTCAAAAATGAAAGAACTGTCTGCGCAACTGCAAGAATTTTCCAAAAAAGGATTTATAGGTCAAGTTCTTCACCATGGGGATCTCCAGTCTTGTTTGTCAAAAAGAAAGATGGATCATTGCAGATGTGCATCGATTACCGTGAACTGAGTTAAGAATCGATACCCAATCCCGAGAATTGATGACCTGTTTGATCAGCTGCAAGGATCAAATGTCTACTCAAAGATCGACATAAGGTCTGGTTATCACCAACTTAGAGTTCATGACGATTATATTCCAAATACGGCGTTTAGGACTTGATATGGTCATTACGAGTTCCAAGTAATGCCTTTTGGATTAACAAATGCACGGGCGGTATTCACGGATTTAATGAATCGGGTGTGCAAACCATTCTTGAATAAATTTGTTATCATGTTCATAGATGATATTTTGATCTACTCAAGGAACAAAGTGGAATATGAAGGACATCTCAAGCAAATTTTGGAGTTACTTAAGAAGGAAGAATTGTACGCCAAGTTTTCAAAATGTGAATTTTGGCTTTCTAAGGTACATTTTCTCGGTCACGTAATAGATAGAGAAGGCATTCATTTGGATCTGGCTAAGATAGAATCTATTAGGGATTGGGCATCGCCTAAGACTCCAACATAGATTCGTCAATTTTTAGGTCTTGCTGGTTATTGCTGGAGGTTTATTGAAGGCTTTTAGAAGATTTCTAAACTTATGACCAAATTAACTCATAAGAGCGTGAAATTTGATTGGGGTGATAAGGAAGAGGCGGCATTTCAAACGTTGAAGCAGAAGTTGTGTAGTGCACCGATTTTGGCTTTACCCAAAGGAAGTGAAAACTTCATGGTTTATTGTGATGATTCTCACAAGGGGTTGGGCGCGATGTTGATGCAGAAGGAGAGAGTCATAGCTTATGCATCCCACCAACCTAAGAACTACGAGAAGAATTACACGACACATGATTTAGAGTTTGGAACTGTGGTGTTCACTCTCAAGATGTGGAGACATTATTTGTACAGCACGAAATGTGTTATGTTCACTGATTATAAGAGTTTGCAACATATTCTAGATCAGAAAGAGTTAAACATGAGACAACGTAGATGGTTAGAGTTATTGATTGATTACGATTGTGAGATTCGTTATCATCCAGGAAAAGCGAACGTGGTGACGGATGCCTTGAGCCGAAAGGAACAGATTAAGCCACTACGAGTTCGAGCTTTGGTTATGACGATTGGTTTGAATCTTCCTGGGGAAATTCTGAAGGTTTAAAATGAGGCAAGAACGGAGAAGAATTATGGAACCAAAGATTTGTGTGGTATGATTAAGAAGCTAGAGTCGCGTGCTGATGGAACATTATGTTTGAATGGAGGGAGTTGGATACCTATCCTTGGTAATTTAAGAGGATTGATTATACATGAGTCGCATAAGTCAAAATATTCAATACATCCTAGATCGAACAAGATGTATCAAGATTATAGAAAATGTATTGGTGGCCGAATATGAAGGCTGAGATTGCCACCTATGTCGGTAAGTGTTTGACTTGTGCTAAGTTTAAGGCAAAATATCAAAAACCATCTGGTTTATTGGTTCAACCTGTGATCCTAGTATGGAAGTGGGAGAACATTACTATGGATTTCATTACTAAGTTGCCAAAGACTTCGACTAGTCAGGATACAATTTGGGTAATTGGTACGTGCTTAATTACACATACCTTTTACCTATAAAAACGAGCCTAACGCTCTGTTCTCAAGTTTTATTTTGACAAGAAAAGAAAAGAAAAGAAAGGATGCAAACAAAAATTTGTGTTCTTAAGAATTTTGTAGGAAGGAAATGAAGAGAAAGGATGGGATTAGAAAGGGAAATGATGGGCTTTTTTCTTATAAAACATTCCGCCTATTTTTGGCCGGATTGCAAGGGAAAGAGACTCATAGATCTAGAGAATGACCATTATGCCCCTTAAAATATTACTATTATAATGTAATATTAGTCACTGTACTTATGCATGAAAGGGCATAATTGTAAAAATGTCTTTCTCTTTTCCTTTCAACACAACTCAAGAACATAAAATAGGATAACATTCTTTTCTTTTCCTTCCATCTTAAGAACACGAATATAATAAAACTGTGTTCTTTCTTTTCTTTTCTTTTCATTTCTTTTCTTTGCCGATCACTTCTTTTCTTTTCCTCTTTTTAAAAACTCAAGAACGCAGCGTAAATGACCAAAAACGGACATAAATGCCAAATATATGTTTGTTTTGCTTTGTATACTATGCAGGTAACGGATATTCATAAAAGGATAAAAACAAAGCCAAAACCGACAAAACCGAGCATGAGAATAAAAAGAGCGTGAAAATTTAAAAAGTCGAAGCCAAAGACGTGTTTATCTTAAATGAGCCAACCCGCACCCATTTAATGGTTCGGGTCAGCCCATTACATATTGAAGATAAGATTTAAAAGTCCAAAACCTAATAAATCTTAACCCGGCCCAATCTTAAGACCATTACCACTTAACTATAACACCCTTAAACCTGGTTTGCATCGTTAGTCCTTAAGGACTAACATTGCTAGTCCTTAGGGACTAACAAGGTTCGCCCCTACAATGCATAAACCTTTTCATCCCTAGTCCTTTTTCCCTAACCCCGTCATAAAATTAAACCAAACAGTACCTAATACCCTTTTCCCGCCATTGATACTATTCCCCTGTCACTTTCCTCGACCCCTACACCCCAAAACAAACCTATCACTCTCATAATTCAACCCCACTTCACAAACCTCCAATTCCACCTTGGCAATCCTTTAATTTTTGATTCGTTGATGAGACAAGGACCAAAATCAAGGGCTTAGATCATAGAACTTGGAGAACAAGATAAATTGATGGCTATGATGAAGACTTCGAGCTCACTCATACAAGAAACACACCTACAAGGGCTTAAACGGCTATATAAGTGTGTGTTTTTTCATACAGTAGGCATCTAGTGTAATGTAGTTTAGGAGTAGTGTAGTCTTGGTTTTTTTAAAAACTTATTTACAGCTTATTTGTTTTTACTTATTGTATTTTAAATTTCAAGCATTGTAATCTTTTAATGTTTAATGAAAATTTTAGTTTTTAATGTTTCATGTTAACCTGTTTTACTCTTATGCACTTTATGATAAAATTGATTCCAAGTCATTTTTATAAGTTCTTAAAGCTTTTAAAACTCACTAATACTCAGTTAAGCTTGTCAATACCTTAACTGAGTTTTCTGTTTTATACACTCAAAACTTTGGTTTAAGCTTTTGGATGATAAGCCAATCATGGAAGGGCTTATGGGTTTGGATTCAGCTTATTGACAACAAGCTGAATCCCTAGAGCTTTAGGTTTTTCAGTAAAGGCTTATGGATGCAGGTTATTCCATTTTTCTTAATATGCTTTCAAACTGCTTAAATCTGTTTTGCTTATTTACTTTGCTTATTACTGCTTTTTTTACTGCTTATTATTGCTTCTTTATGTTCATTAATGCTTATTTATGCTTGCTTATTACTTATATGTCATTTAGCTAGGTTTTAAGTTAAAACTGTCTAATTTAGCTTTTAAACTGCTTATTTTTGTTTACTTACTTTAAGTGCTTATATTTATGTTCTAATAGCTTATTTGAACTTAGTTAGCCTTATTCTTAATCTGTTATGAGTTTTCATAAGTTTTCTAAAACTGTTATAAGCTTAATACGAATTTTTCACTTTCTTAAGGGGTGTTTGGCACTAGCAGTATTAACATGAATTAATACTGCTTGATGTCTTTTGACCTTTAAGTCAAATTTGAAAAGCTCAAATTAAGCTTATAAGTTAGTTTATTTAAGTTTTTAAAGTTTAAAAATTAAGTTGAAGGTTTATTGTAACAATTGTCTTCATATGTAGCATTTTAAGTTTGATAATGTGGCCTATTTGTTTAAAATTTTGATTAGGTGATTTTAGTGTGTTTTCATGCTTGTTCTTAGTTTTAAATGCAGTAGGAAATATTGGTCAAGTGTACTTTAGTGTTGTGTTTTAGGTTCTCAATCTGTCAAAGTGTTGAGTTTTAGTTTCAAAGTTTAAAAAGCCATTTTTCAATCTCAGTTTTAGATTAGCTAATGTTAGTTTTAGGGTTTGAAATTTCTTGCACAAGTTCTTTGTAGTATAGGTTTTATCTGTTTAAGCTTATTTTGTATTTTAGTCTGCCTTTACTAGCTTATTTTAGGCCTGCAAAAAGCTTATTTGTCTTTTAAAGAAAACCAAAAAGAGTGCAATCTAGTAAAAGTAGCTTTTTTCATTTGGCTTTTTCATGGCTTATATGTATTTCAAACTGCTTATTTTTTGTTGATTCTTGAAGCTTATAGTATAAAGTTAATTTTCATATAGGTCATTAAGCCATAAGGATAGGTTATGGCTTTTAAAAATTAGCTTAAAAGTAGCTTGTTAGCCTTTTTAAACTGTTTTTTTTATGCATTATGTCTTAAATCTTTTAAGTCCCTTTCAGCTTATTTTCTTTGCTTATTTTTGTTCATAGGTGCTTATTAGGTTTAGCTAAACATCTGTCTTAGCTTATTTGTCTTACTTGGGGCTTAATAAGTCTAAAATAAGCCAAACAGTTTAGCCTAGTGTCACTTAGTAAAAGAAAATGCCAATCTGTCACTTTTTGCTTATTTCCTAGCTTATTGTCAAGTTTTATAAAAAGTTTCTTTTTTCAACTTTGATACTTTTGCTTATTTTATAACTTTTAAAAAAAAGAGAAAAAAAATGTTTTGTAAAAAAGAGAGGTCACAGGGGTCGAACTTGTGACCTCCCCTTTAACATACCAACACCTTAACACACACCTCCACTACCAACTGCCCTTGGTTCTTTTTCGTTTAATACTCCACATTAATTTCCATTTATACACTTTTTAGCCATTAAGCTTAACAGCTTATTATGCTTATTTTCTACTTATAATTAAGCTGTTTTGCTCTTTTTATTTTTTCTAGATTTAGCATTGTCCAAAGTACTTTTCATAATTTTTTCAGAATTTTCCAAATTAGTTTAATGTTTTTAATTAATTTTTTAGATTAAAACTGTTTTTAATTCATAATAAATAAAATAAAAGTCAAAAAAATATAATTCTTTTTTCTAAAATTTTCTTTTATCATTTAGGACCTTTAAAAGTTAAATTTGCTTTTGTAGGGTTAAAATTTGATAGTTTAGGTTTTTAAAGCTCGTGTTTTGATCCGGTTATTGTTTTTTGTGTTTTTGCTTTAATTGATTTTGTTTTAGGCTTGCCTTTTCTTGTTTTTTGCATTTATATTTGTAGAAATAGAATCCAATTCAAATCTTTAAAATTATTCAAACACGCGATCACGAACTTAACCTCGCTTTTCAATTCACACCTCGTCGGGATACGACTCGGGAAGGTTTTTTTAGTTTTTACTTTGGTCAAAAGCAATTTTTAATCTTTTAAAAGCCTTACGGAATACTTACTCTCTCTCTCGTTATTTGATATTTGGGAATACTTATTTATATTTATATATATATATATATATATATATATATATATATATATATATATATATATATATAGTAAAGGAATTTTCCAAATCATTTTTCTAGACTGGGACGGGTTTGACGCGTCAGGGATATACTGACCGACGTACAGTGTCGTGGTGCAAAGAAGATGGAGGAAATCAACAACTTTCAGCAAGAACCAGATGAAAACCTTTACCAAGCATGGGAGCGATTTAAAGAACTCTTGATGAAGTGTCCTCAGCACTATTTAACAGAGATGCAGGAGGTAATCTTGTTCTATAATGGATTGGGAATTCCTACTCGACAGATTCTTGATTCAGGAGGTGCAATACCATCAAAGACCGCTGCTGATGCAAAGATAGCCATCTAGGAAATGGCTAAATACTCTCAAAAATGGCACAATGGAACATCTAGGTCAAGAAGTACTGAAACTTCTGACGGATTAGTCAGCTATCAAGGTACAACTTGAAAAATCTTGGAAGACGACGATCAAAGGATGTGAATGAAAAGTCTATGTTACTCAAGTTGGATTGCGAACAATGCTAAGGACCCATTACACCCAATGATTGCCCTACTTAAAGAAGGAAGGAAAACTCTAGAAGAAGCTTACTACACGCAATTTGGTAGACCTTTTCAAGGAGGGGGATATAGGGAGTAGCTAGCTTCAGGGAATTCTATCAAAAGAAAATGCAATCCTTCGTACCAAGGAACGATGGCAATCTATGGAAGATACCTTGAGCAAATTCAAGAGTGAATCAGCAAAAAGACACGAAGAAAACTCCAATTTGATTAAAGAAATCTGAGCTTCTACGGATGCTGCCATTTGAAACCAAGGAGCATCTATTAAAACTTTAGAAATCCAAATCGGGCAAATGAGCACGGTACTACAGGAAAGAGGATTTGGAAGTCTACCTAGCTCTACTGAAGCGAAGCCGAGAGATCAAGTCAAGTTGATTTCAACTACTATTGAAGTTGATTCATTCCTGATATGCCGTATTGGATTTTCCTAATACGTCGTACCCACTGGACAGAACCTTACACTGATGTACGAGACAAGACAAACGACGATTTCATTTCCAAGTCCTTTGAATGGTTACTACTATGAAGAAAAGAAGGGATCATATGGACCATAATTCTCGGAAACTTACTTTGAAGCTTTACAATCCAGACCCCAAAAGGAGAAAGACCCAGGGAGTTTCACTTTACCTTGCTTTATTAATAATGTATGCTTCAAAAATGCCCTTGTTGACTTAGGAGCAAGCGTTAGTGTTATGCCTCTCTCGACCTACCTTAACTTAGGATTAGACGAATTAGCTCACACTAAGTTAACAGTTGAATTAGCAGATAGGACTGTGAAATATCCAAAAGAAATAGCTGAAAACGTGCTAGTAAGAATTGGTAAATTTACTTTCCCCGTTGACTTTATAATTCTGGATATGCCCGAGGATATCAAAGTGCCTTTGATCCTCGAAAGACCATTTTTGTCTATCGTCCGTGCTAAGATTAATGTTTATAAAAGAAAGCTTACTTTAAGGGCCGGGGAAGAAAGGATTGTTTTCACAAGTGTTAAACCTGCTAGTAGTTTAATTAAGAGGGTCTACACGTTAAGTTTAAGAGAAAGAATGGAACTTTATTTAGAAGCTAGGCTTATAGGAGATACTTTGGTGTTAAATAGATCATTAGACCCTTTCTTGGAGGATTACATTGAATTAAATGATCTAAATGAACCATTTGAGCTTAGGAGAAATCAAGGTGATGATTTAATGCCCACCAATGAGGAAGGTGAGGTAATTGAGGAATTTAGAACTAGGGATGATGAACTTGATGCTGGAATTGATGATTACCCTAGTTATTGTGACTATGATAAGAAGATCCATATAGATTGTGCTCACAACTTAAAATTTTCTTGCATGATAGGATTTGAATTTACACACGCTAACTTTTTCCTATTATTGTATGTCAATGTAATGTCCAAAAAGTTTCATAATTCTATAATGAAAGATAAGATGGTGTACAAAGGGAATAATGTTATAGGAGCTTTAATAAATGTGCCTATTTTTGTTGGAACCTTTTCTGTTGTGACGGATTTTGTAGTTTTAGAAAATAAGGATGATTATCGTGATGAAGGAATGGGCGATGTTATTTTTGGTGAACCATTTTTGAGAGAAGTTGGGATTAATGCAAAACGGTTCGAAGGGATGATTTAATGGTAATAAAGAAGTAACTAACCAAATGGTGCGGTCACATCTGAGGTTTAAACACCACACTAATGAACAATGCAACAAGATTACACCATTACTGAAGGTAAGTAAAGAAGATAAGATGAATGGAATCTCGCATCCATACCAAAATCTTAAGGGGTTCTACAAAGGAGTATTGAATTTAGGACCCGATGACATTCGAGATGCGAAGATGGAAGAATGGCTCACACGCGGGAACGTTAGCGTGCATGAGATGGAATGAATGAAGAGAAGCTGAAGAAAAGTCTAACTTAAAAACTTTGCTGTAAACAAAAGTGCTTTCTGGGAGACAACCCAGAATGTTATTTAATTTTATCGAGTCTGTCTTCCCAGACATCAATACGGTGTATCCACTCCATACCATACGGCGTATTGATTGTCTGGACGTTATCAGTCTTTACTTTTTATGCACTTTAAAAACATTATTGTTAATTCTGTCAATACGGCATATTCATGCACATGATACGGCGTATTCACCAGACTGATATGTATTTAGTTTGTTTAGTTAGTTTAAATTAACTGTAGGTACCAAGATAGGAATACACGTTTTTTTCCTATGTTTTATACAGGACCTCGTAAAAGAAATGTAGACGAATATTGGTGGAGAATTTACACATTTGGAGATCTTGAAGTGTTGGAGTCTTGAAACGTCAAGGTGGCTGTTCAACGCTTGCTAATAAACTCAACATGGAGAATCTACCAAGCAAATATCAGGGGAGTTTCTCATTCTAATTCTTTTTAATTCCCGTATTTAATGTTTTATCTATAAAACGAGGACATTGTATAATTCAAGTGGGGGGATGGAATTAGAATGTATACTTGTCCTAATTTTCACACTAAAATGCATAAATTTAAAAAAATTTCAAGCATACTTTTGTGAAATTACTTGATACATAACCTGCACACAATAATTCTTGTTAGATATTGTGAGGATTTAACCTTATCCGTTTTCAAATGTTTACCTAAATTACACAAAAATATGAGTGTACTGGTGATGTTGTAGACTATAAAATTTGGCTTGGTATATCTGTTCGAGACCGCAGTGATAAGTACTATGGATTTAGATAGAGTAACTTGTTTAAATTGGTAAATTTTAAGATTACACCCAAATTGCCTTTACATGTTGCTTATTAACTAACTACACTGGTTAGTTAACCCCCGTATAAACCCTTTGTTTACTCTCACTTTAAGAGTAAGATACCCTTAGAACAACTCGTAGAGCCAATCATTTAGGAACTACAACAATTATTTGTTTTGTTACACCTTTACACCTTAGCCTACCTTGTTAGATTAAGTTTATTTTACAGTTGCTAGTTGCTTAAAGTGTAAAGTTTGTATTTCCCGAGTCTTGTGTCTATTTTGGTACGGTTGGAAGAAATTTGCACATCACAAATGGGAATGTATATTATAGTCAAAACTCATGTATTTTTACCACCATCACAATTAATGGTGCGTCCGAAGAATGAAGAATTATCGAAGGAATTATCTGGAATTATTATGATTGTGAAGATGGTGAAACTACACCGAGTTTTGTAGTATAGTGTTAGCAAAAAAATCAAAAAAATTAGAAAAATCGCAACAAAAAAGTGAAGAAAAGTTTGAAGATAATCGTTTCGCAACTACCGAAGAAATTACACGAAGGATCAATTATTCGTTGATACAAATCAAAGATGTAGAGTATTGTATAAAGTGGAAGATATCGCCACTTGCCTTGTAAAGTATGTAAAGTATGGGATGTTTGGGAAGTTGACCGTTATGGGAACGCCAACTTAGGTTGTTTTTTTTATCTATGATCAAGACGTTGTAAATAGTTGTGTCTTTATCATGGTAACAGTCGGGAAAAAGTGTCTAGCAACTTGTATTTTAGACTTATTCTATTTGTTTCGTAACTTTTATTTAACAACAATTTATTTCCTTTTCCTAATCATTAACCATGGGTTTTACGCGAATGAGGATGTGATCGAGCGTACATGTCTATTTCGTCGTTACGGCCATGTATGCAGGTCTCAGCTGCCTTGTTGCTTTATTACTATTGGTGAAAGTTAGAAGATCCATACCCTATATTACTCTACTATTCCTACTTTTTAGCTTATTCGAGGTGGGAGTGAGCAGTCACATGTGTCTATCCCATTGTTACGGGTGTGTATGTGCGGTCTTTGTCGCCCTCCTAGAATATTGGTATCGATAAAGATTAGTTAGAGTAATCAACCCTAAGCCTTATCATACAAACCCATATTTACCTTTATAAACTTGTTACTTCTTAGCTTTAGCGGTGGAGATGTGTATCCTTGCCAAGCTTAAGATAGAATACTCATCACGACCGAGCAATTAAGCGAATTAGTTACATGTTACCACATAGATTAGTTGAGTGATTTGAGTGTTTTCATCTTCCTATTTCATGAGGTGTTTGTTGTATACTTGTAATAGATCAAATAAATGCTTTGACGGAAAATATCCTTGGGGATAAATTTTTATAAACTTCTAAAGGCTACTTGAGGACAAGTAGGATTCAAGTGGGGAGATATTTGATGACATCAAATAACGTCTATTTTATAGCATCATTTATCCCATGTATTTAACCATTTTGTATAAGTATTGCAAAGAATTGTTACTTAAACGTTTATATTGAGAATTGCAGTAATTATGGAGTACTTTGTGAATATTAGCAAAAGGCGCGCATTCTGGAGCTTAACTGAAGATATTTTGAAGATTAATGATTCTGACAACCAATACGCCGTATCCATCAAGGAAGATACGGCGTATCCGTGCCTACACTCACCAAAGACCACAAAGGAAACAAGCTCAATACGCCGTATCCAGAGAAGTCCAATACGCCATATTCAAGATATAGTATTTGAATATTCTGGAAGATATCAAGCGTGGTCCCTACTCTAAGAAACTCCAATACGCCGTATCCATTTTCTTTAATACGCCGCATCGAACCGACTTCCAGACAGCATAAATAGAAAACTTAAAAATGAGTTTTAAGTATGCTAAATCATATTCTCGATACCTAAACCACAAAAGTCAATTTTCAGAGGAGAAAAAGAGCAGAAGAGGTCTTGCAACGCATTCCAATCCATAACAACGTGTAATTTCTTATACTTTTGTAATCGTTCAGTTTTTGGTATCATTCGTTAACTCGGTTAGTTTACCTTGGCTAAAACAGTTACTCTTGTATTAATTATGATGTTTGAAGGCTAATACCTTTGGTATGCCATTATTTATGAAATATGATTGTTTGGTTTTTTTTATTTCGATTGCTTAATTTATCGTTGAATGTTTGTTTACGTGCTTTTGTATGCGACCTATCATTCAACTGGATGTAGTGATACAGACCAAGTAATCTAGGTACCGGGATAGCTCTCCATATAGTAATTTATACATCTTGAATCATAAGATCACAAATATTGTCCTTTTAAAATCATGCTAAGGATACGCTTCTGGCTTAACTAGTTAACGGAAACTGGCTTTGGTTTATTAAACATGTTGACTAGTAGGTGAATCTAGATAATTCAATAAATAATGTTCTGATTCCATTGGATAGTTGGACAAGTGGTCCTAACTAGAGTATAAATTGCCATTATAAGTAGTAAGAGGGTAAAGTCTCTATGAGCTAGGGTTTAACAAGATTACTATTGCTTTAATCCCTAAGATGGATTATAATCAGCAAATAAGGATGCTTTATGCGGATGCTTTAGTTGTGACAGAATTAATGTGTCTAGGTCTTAGGATGAAATCCCGCCTAAGTCCTAGTATGATTATTGCCCGCGAGTAAGTAATCATTGCAATGAATAAAACAAGCCATCTTCTAATCGGATTATTGATGGACTAATACTGATTTCTATATAAGGCTCGAACGCTCTTTTATCTTCTATTAATTTGCTTGCGTGGTTTAAAGTGCCTTGAATTGATTGTAGTCACCAACCAAACCCGTGCCAGTCTCTCAAGCTGAAACCCCCCTTATACCTGTTAGAATTAGGATTAGAACTAACATAGGATTAGCATAGGTTTGACTTAGATTAGAATTAACTTAGACTAGATAACCAAAATATAAATAAATTAAGAGATTTAACCTTGCTTCAAGTGTTCCGACACGCATATTTCCCACAAATCTACCACCACCGGGTACACTGCCCGTTTTTTTAATTGTTGTTTTTTGGGTTAGTCGGCAAATTATAAATTTAAAACTTAAATCATTAAAAATATACACCACACAACGACACATCAAGTACATATTTTAAATGTTATGCAAGTTCTATTTTCAAAAATAATTAAAAACTTTAAGTTTTCTGATATGTGCTTAATTACAAATACCTTTTACCTATAAAAACGAGTCTAAATGACCAAAAATGGACATAAAATGTCAAATATATGCTTGTTTTGCTTTGTATACTATGCAGGTAACGGATATTCACTAAAGGACAAAAACAAAGCCAAAACTGACAAAACCGAGCACGGGAATGGATAGAGCGTGAAAAATCAAAGTCGAAGTCAAAACCAAAGTCAAAGTCAAAGTCGAAGTCAAAGACGTGTTTATCTTAAATGAGCTAACCCGCACCCATTTAATGGGTCGGGTCAGCCTATAATAGCCTTATAGTTTAAAAAGCTCAAAGTCTAAAATCCATTTCCTAAATCCAAAACCCTTACACCTGGCCCAAACCCATTTAACCACCGTTAGGCCCAACCCCTATAACCAATTACACTGTTATTTCCTTATGGACTATACATTCTCAGTCTTATGGGATAACAAAATTAGCCCTATTTTTTAAACCTTTGCACCCTACGTCCTTTTTCCCCTAACTCCCGTCAAAAAATTAAAACGTACAGCAATCCCAAAAACAATTCCGCAATCCCCTATTACATTCCATTTGTCCCTCTCACTTCTCCCCTGCACCACGACAAACAACACACACACCCCTTAACCTAAACCCCACCCCAGATGAAAACAAAGCCACCTTGGTAATCCTTTAGAATTTTATTGGACGAAGTTGATCAAGGGCTTAGATTGGGTTCAAAGAAGCACAAATGAAATTCAAGGGCTTGGATTGAATGGCTTGGGGAGCACTCTTAAGCCTCTCATAGAAGAAACACATCTAAGACCCAAGGCTTTTCTATAAACAGATTAGGATTTCCCTTTGTAAACAGACGTAGTTTAGGAGTAGTGTAGTCTTGTTTTTTTTAAAAACTTATTTACAGCTTATTTGTTTTTACTTATTGTATTTTAAAATTTCAAGCATTGTAACTTTTTAATGTTTAATGAAAATTTTAGTTTTTAATGTTTCATATTAACCTGTTTTACTCTTATGCACTTTATGATAAAATTGTTTCCAAGTCATTTTTATAAGTTCTTAAAGCTTTTAAAACTCACTAATACTCAGTTAGCTATATTGGCAATAGCTTACTGAGTTTTTGTTTCCCATTCAATCAAAAATTTGGTTTCTAGCTTTTGGATGATAAGCCATCATGGAAAGGGGCTTATGGGTTTGGATTCGCTTATTCGACAACAAGTGAATCTAGAGCTGTTCTTGACCATTTTATTTTTCCTAGATTTAGCATAGGTTCACAAGTAACT
Source organism: Tanacetum coccineum (assembly GCA_026074375.1). NCBI lineage: Eukaryota > Viridiplantae > Streptophyta > Magnoliopsida > Asterales > Asteraceae > Tanacetum > Tanacetum coccineum. The sequence continues at coordinate 18,011 of BQNB010000655.1, read as the reverse complement.
TTTCATAAATTTTTAAAACTTTCCAAATTATTTAGTATTTTTTAATAAATTTTTTAGATTAAATCAGTTTTTAATTCATAATAAATAAAATAAAAGTCAAAAAAATATAATTCTTTTTTTTTAATTTTCTTTTATCATTTAGGACCTTTAAAAATTAAATTTGCTTTTGTAAGGTTAAAATTTGATAGTTTAGGTTTCTAAAGCTCGGGTTTAGGATCCCGTTATTGTTTTTCGTGTTTTTACTTTAATTGCTTTCGTTTTAGGCTTGCCTTTACTTGTTTTGCATATTAATTGTAGAAATAGAATTCAAATAAAAAATCATTGAATCATTCAAACACTGCGATCACGACTTAACTGTATTTTCATTTTTCTAGGTTTTACTTTGGTCAAAAGTAATTTTTAATCTTTTAAAAGCCTTACGGAATACTTACTCATTCTCGTTATTTGATATTTGGGAATACTTATTTACATATATATTATATATATATATATATATATATAGATATATATATATATTATATATATATATATATATATAATATATATAATATATATTATATTTATATATATATATATATGTATGTAGATATAAGGAATTTTCCAAATCATTTTGGGTCCCCGCTGACGGGGAGGAGGTCATTGCTTCGTCTTACTTCGGAGGTGTGTGCGATTATCGTGTTTAGTTTGGAAGATTAGTGTTTGAAGGCCTTTCCTCATGAAGGTGTATCGCTTTCAATTGTGAATATTTCTTCTTATATACAAAATACAAAAAATATCTTTACATTCTCTCTTTTCTAGTTTTTTCTTTTCAATATTTCAAAATAAACGTTTTGTTAATTATCGTTTCGGCTCACCTTTAGATTACAAACTATAAGAGAGGTATAAGGAGGGTCGATCCTATGAACTTCGACCCGATAGGAGAAGGTTTTTAAAATGCTTCGCGCTTACCCGCTCTTTCGCTTCTTTGTGCGTTTTTTAAAGAGCTACCGTACACTTGTTCAATTATTGGTTACCAAAAATATTTTTCTTTCTTATGTATTTTGCTATAATATAATCTCTCTATCCTCTTATTCGTTTTAATTCTTATCTTCTTTACCCTCTTATTCGTTTAATTCTTCGACATGTCTTCGTATAACCAGCCCCAGTACGAGACGTATTCTTGTGAGTTTTGTGGAAACGATGCTCATTATGGTTACGCTTGTCCATTTCAAGTCCCATTTGTCTACAATCAGGACCCATGTTTCAATCAAAACTTTGATAATTTTCCACAAACTTCACCAAGTTTCCCACAACAATTTCTTTGTTGTGAGAACTGCAGGGGTCCTCATGAGACTTTTCAGTGTCAACCGATGAACCAAAATTTCTATAATTCTGATTCTTCGGTTTTGACCAATTCCAAACCCACGCAGGATTTACCGAAGTCCATCAATCATCTGAGAGAATAAGTATCGAAGAATTATAAACAATGAAGCAATCCTATTGTGAAATAATTAGTCAACAATGTGAGCAGGAGGCTATTCTAGAACAAGAGCATGCAGTTGAGGAAAAACAAGAATTGTTAGCTGAAGAACAGGCAGCTAATCCTTCCGAGCCTTCACCCGTCTCATATTTTTACAATGCTGACTATGATAATATTAGCACTCCGTCTACTACTTATACTATTCATTTGACCAAAAGTGCTACTATTATTACTAATCCTTCCGAGCCTACGCGACGTATCTATCATAATCACGACATTTTCTATGATGGTGATGATGACGAGGAACTTTTTCCAGATGAAGTTAAAAGAATTCAACAAATTCTTGAAAGGACTTCGTTTGATGCAATCACACCCGACTTTCCGATTACGGACTCTCTAAGTATGGGGGATGAGCATCTTAGCACTATTCTGGAAACGGAATCGGACGAATTAATAAAGTCTAGTGTTGAGAACCTTGTCCCAACCCCAAGTCATTGTGGAGTCAGAGGATTTTATCACAAGGATTTTATCCGATAATGAACTGTGAGTGTATTATCGCCCGTTTGTGATGATTTTACAACTGTCTCTAATCCTCTCTTTGATGCTGACAATGATTTTTCCTCTAGTAATGACAAGTCATTTTCTGATTTTAAAATTTTTTTAAACCCTCTTTCGGATGAAGAAATCATTTCTACTAAGATAGATCCGCATCACTTTAATGCAGAGTCTGATCTTATAGAATCCTTGCTTAATCGAGACACTTTGATTATTTCTTCTCATGGAGTTTGATTTCTTCTCGGAGGAGTTATCCACATGAACTCGCTCATATCGATTTAATTCCACCGGGATTTATGAACCGACTTTAATCGGAGGAGAATTCGTCTTGTTGAGAAATTTGTTGGTATGTTATTCATTCCTCGACCTCCGGAGGAAATCTAATTCTAATATTTCCTTAATGCTACAATCGAATCTCTTCTCTAACAATATCTTATCCACGTTGAGGATAGTGACTCTCTTATGGGGAGATCGATTTATTTTATTATTCCGGATGACTCGATACCACCGGGTATGAGAATGTTGGTAATGACTCGGAAGGGGGATATTCTTTTTCTTGAATAAATTGCTTAGCAAAGATTCCCTTTCCTCCCGAATACTGAGACATTTTACTTTGATCTTATGATGTTTCGTTAATCCCCTCGTCATTCTGTGGAAACCCACCGGATGATGGATTTTTCTTTGTGATTTTGAGCCCAGATACGGTGTGTTTGACTGCTAAAGTGGTGGAGGATATTCCTGAACATTATGTTCTTATGCCTTAAACTTTTTACACACCCCAACCCACACTTTGTCAAGGATATTGATAATTTGCTTCCTTTTTCATCTGAAAATGAGGAAAAAGTTTTCAATCCTGGTATTCTTTCTTCTCCTCTCTTATCTTATCGGGGCAAATTCACTTCTGCTTTTTCTGAAAACCCGTTTGATGATTTTTTGGGGGGAACATCCCTCTATTGGATGTTTCGTTTTTCCATTCTATTCCTCCTTGACCAGCTCAAGTATGGGGGGATCGAGTCAGGCTCAAGACTCGGTAAACAAAAATAAGCGCTTCGTGGGTGGCAACCCATGCTTATCCTAATATAATTGTAGTAATGAATAAGTGTGTTGTGAGGAGGCTTGCCTCTTCCTTTCTCGTGTTTTGTGGATTTTGTTGTATGTTCTAGGATTTGCCTAGGATTATGAAAAGCCTCTCATGCTGTGGTTTTATCCTTCGTTTCACTCGAGCTTCATTCTTAGCATGATTTATGGGGAATCCAATATCCAATCTTATCGACTAACGTTTATCTTTGAGCACACTTAATAAACGGCTTTAGATTTACGTAGAGACCCTTCTTAAAACATTGAGGACAATGTTCAATTCTAGTATGGGGGGATCTATCGATTTGATTGTGCCTGCAGTCGTTGTTTTCACGTAATCCCGTTTTTACCACCAAAATACCAAAAAAATGAAAAAATTTAAAAATTTTCAAAAATAAAATAAGTGTTTTATCACAATGTTGACTTTCCTGCTGGGTAGAATAAGAATAAATTTTGACTCGATCGAGCGTGTTGAGCTCTAGCTTGGCCCTTAACTTTTAGACTAAGCATTCGCGGATCTTTTTATTAAAGATTTTAAATTTGCGAAGAACGAGAAATGATAGAGTTGAATATGAGTTGGATGCTAAACAAGGATTAGTTGGAAATCTTAAGAGCTCATAAGTGTAATTTGTGGCTTTTTCTCCCATAAGCTCCTAACCTGACTAATAATACGTGCTCTTTTCGAAAATTAAACTTAAATCAACAATTTTTGAATTCAAAATTTATTTAGTCTTAGTTCAAATTTATACTTAAATTTTCTAAAAAGAAATTTTCTCTATATATCGTGAAAAAAAAATGAGTAACAACAATAATAATAAAAACTGTGGGCTGATAAAAGTTTGCTGCATCTTGCCGGCTCACAACCGATGTTGCAGCCTTCTAAATAAGGCCCATAGTAAGAATAATAATCCGAGACTGATAAAAGTTTGTTGCATCTTGCCGGCTCACAACCGATGTTGCAGCCTTCAAAAAGGTCGAGGATTTCCTTCGTTTAAAAGGTATAAGTATAATTATATTAATGTTAAGTGTGATTTAATAAATATAGGGAAAATCTCTTTTTCTTAAATTAAATATGCTTTTGAACTAAGACTATTTCGTTTTAAGTTATAAATAAATTATGTATAAAACGGGAAATCTAAGGGTTTTGAAACCGAAGGTCTGTGAGTCTCGATACTAGTCTCTGTGGGGTGTCAAAAGCCTATCACTTAGCCGCAAGGTTGGGATGTGCCGAGACGAAAGTCTCTACATGGGATGATCTCGCCTTCAAACTCATGACTTTTGGGTGGAACGTGGTGCATAGAAATTTTGTAAAACGTTGATCCATGGTTGAAATTCCAAACAAGCACATTCACCAAAGATATAATAATTGTCGGGAGTGAAAAGTTTATAAATTGCAAATATGAGTAGTGTTAGCATCTTAACTTATATTTGACGGTGATTTCATTTTTGAGCTTGGTTTGGGACAAGTGAAAAATCGGGGATGATGAATTTATCCTTTTTGGGCATTTTAGGATTAAAGTGCTTCTTGTTATGTGACTCTAAAAGCTATAAAAATAACAAAAGTCCATACATTCTAGTTAATTGCTCAAAAAAGAGAAAAGCTACAAAAAAATGAGAAAAAGGGAGAAATACAAAAATATGTGTGGTAATAAGTGTAAATATTTAAAAATGGTCAAAACGGAGCTTCTCAAAGCTAATGATTTTTTAATTCCATTCGATGAACACTTAGCTACTTTTTGAGGTAATTAGTCGAGGGGGATTGAGATTCTTGGTTTTCTAAAGTGTTTACTTATGGCATTGCGTGAGGACACGACAATAGTTTAGTATGGGGGATTTTGGTATGTGCTTAATTACACATACCTTTTACCTATTAAAACGAGCCTAAATGACCAAAAACAGACATAAAATGCCAAATATATGTTTGTTTTGCTTTGTATACTGTGTAGGTAACGGATATTCACTAAAGGACAAAAATGAAGCCAAAACCGAGCACGAGAATGGAAAGAGCATGAAAAGTCAAAAAGTCAAAGTCGAAGCCAAAGACGTGTTTATCTTAAATGAGACAACCCGCACCTAATTATTAGGTCGGGTCAGCCCATTACATATTGAAGATAAGATTTAACAGTCCAAAACCTAATAAATCCTAACCCGGCCCATTACCACTTAACTATAACACCCTTAAACCTGGTTTGCATCGTTAGTCCTTAAGGACTAACATTGTTAGTCCTTAGGGACTAACAAGGTTAGCCCCTACAATGCATAAACCTTTTCATCCCTAGTCCTTTTTCCCTAACCCCGTCACAAAATTAAACCAAACAGTACCAACCCCACTTCACAAACCTTCAATCCCACCTTGGTAATCCCCTAATTTTTGATTCGTTGATGAGACAAGGACCAAAATCAAGGGCTTAAATCATAGAACTTGGAGAACAAGATAAATGGATGGCTATGATGAAGACTTCGAGCTCACTCATACAAGAAACACACATATAAGGGCTCAAACGGCTATTTAAGTGTATGTTTTTTCACACAGTAGGCATCTAGTATAATGTAGTTTAGGAGTAGTGTAGTCTTGTTTTTTTTAAAAACTTATTTACAACTTATTTGTTTTTACTTATTATATTTTAAATTTCAAGCATTGTAATCTTTTAATGTTTAATGAAAATTTTAGTTTTTAATGTTTCATATTAACCTGTTTTACTCTTATGCACTTTATGATAAAATTGTTTCCAAGTCATTTCTATAAGATCTTAAAGCTTTTTAAACCTCACTAATAATCAGTTAAGCATGTCAATAGCTTAACAGGTTTTCTGTTTCATACACTCAAACTTTGGTTAAGATTTGGATGATAAGCCAGTCAGGAAGGCTTTGGTTTAGATTCAGCTTATTGACAACAACTGAATCCCTATAGCTTAGATTTCAGTAAAGGCTTATGGATGGAGTTTGATTCCATTTACCTAATAGTTTTCAACTGCTTAAATCTGTTTTGCTTATTACTGCTTTTTTTACAGCATATTATTGCTTATTTATGTTGAATAATGCTTATTTATGCTTGCTTATTACTTATATGTCATTTAGTTAGGTTTTAAGATAAAACCAGTCTAATTTATCTTTAAGCTGCTTAATTTGTTCACTGTAACATCTCCGTGATAAAGTCACTATTTACTCCGAGCTTTATTTCTATTTTCATTTTTAAGCAAAGTTATTAATTTTACGTTTACCCGATTTAGTAAGATTTTCCCGTTTTTAGCTTTGCGTAAGCCGTATTTAGAAATCTATTCCGTCTTCACATCGTAAGTGATTTAATATTCTCATAATATCCCTCGACGATTATAATTTTCATCATTTTCATTTTCCGTTGTGATTCACGTTTACGAAAATTTCTTGCTAAAACTCGCGTTTTTACCTTAAACCTTACCTTTTCTTAATTATCCTTTAATAAAACCTATAACTAAAAATCAAAAAAAATATATATTTTTCCCAAACCCAAGGCCATAGGGCCGGTTCTACAACCCCACACACAACCAACTTTTCTCTTTTCTATAACATAATCATTCTTCTCATTTTCCCATTCATGCAAAACCCTTTCATTTCTCCCATTTTCAAAATCTCTCTTCCTTTCTTCTCTTCTCCATTGCTGCCGAAATTACTAGCACCACCACCACCATCATACAAAATTTCTCATTTTATTTTTATCCTTATAACACCATCTAAGAGATATGAGTCCGTGAAGTCAAGTCAAATTTAGAAACCTAGTTTTTACGTCTAGTCTAAAAATTGTGAAACGTATAGTATACCATGATAAAATAAAAGTTAGAAGCCGAAACTTGGTAGATGTTCATTTGCCTATAAGACCAGGTCACAAGTCAATTTGGGATTAAAAAGGATTTGGGGAAGTCCTAGTGGAATGCCATACTTATCTCGGAAACACAACTCATGAACACATGTTTAAATTTTACGTATTATTACTTTCTACGTATTAAATCGCGTCACGTATTTTAGGAGGTGCCTAGGAGTACTTTCCGCTCATTCAAGACTTGATATACTTCTGATCTAATCATTCTTACGGTGAGTTCATAGCCTCGCCTTTCAACTTTTAAACTGTATTTATAAACCCCGCGAGGGAGATACATGCTTGTTTTATAAACTGAGCACAAGAAACTTTATGGTATGCTGGACCCGAATATGATATAAATTGCATGAGTAGCTATTGCCAAAAGACCCCACATCATGAACTGTTAATTACCTATAATGGGTAAGCGCTAGTACAAGTAAATAGATCTATTGGGTTTGACAGCCCTGTCCGGGGGTATGAATCGAATCCTTTCGAGCACCCAGTCAACGGACAATTTGTATTTAGAAGTTAGGTATAAGGCAATAATACCTAGTTATGGGGCAACATGATTTACATACAAGATATGTGTTAACGTCAAGGCTTCGGTGTCATGAGCTTATTGCAATAGAAACTTGATTAATGGCTTGTCCGTACAACAAGTCACACGATGAACAAAAACTTGTGTTCTCTTTTATCTCTTACAAACTCTATGGATTCACTCAACATTATTGTTGACTTTTTAAGCATGTTTATCTCAGGTAATCAAGGGTGATGGACGCTGTGTACGAGGAGTCTGCGCTAAAAGTTTTAAGAACTTGTATTTTGTTCCATTTGATAAACTAATTATCCATGTTTTGGAAAAACTTATGTTATGAATTTGGTAACGTTTCTGTGGGACGTATGTTGATTACTCTGAAACTTCTTTAAATGGAACAATGTTTTTAAACGCCTCTTTTCGAGTCGTTTTCTATATCTTTATGCAATTGTACTATGAATTAACACCCAATGTTGTATATTCCGCTGCGTGATAATTTGGGGGTGTTAAATTTACTTACTTTAAGTGCTTATATTTATGTTCTAATTGTTTATTTGAACTTAGTTAGCCTTATTCTTAATCTGTTTTGGGTTTTCATAAGTTTTCTAAAACTGTTATAAGCTTAATACGAATTTTTCACTTTCTTAAGGGTGTTTGGCACTAGCAGTATTAACATGAATTAATACTTCTTGGTGTCTTTTGACCTTTAAGTCAAATTTGAAAAGCTCAAATTAAGCCTATAAGTTAGTTTATTTAAGTTTTTAAAGTTTAAAAATTAAGTTGAAGGTTTATTGTAACAATGGTCTTAATCTATGGCATTTTAAGTTTGATAATGTGGCCTATTTGTTTAAAATTTTGATTAGGTGCTTTTAGTGTGTTTTCATGCTTGTTCTTAGTTTTAAATGCATTAGGAAATATTGGTCAAGTGTACTTTAGTCTTGTGGTTTAGGTTCTCAATCTGTCAAAGTGTTGAGTTTCAGTTTTAAAGTTTAAAAAGCCATTTTTCAATCACAATTTTAGATTAGCTAATGTTAGTTTTAGGCTTTGAAATTTCTTGCACAAGTTCTTTATAGTATAGGTTTTATCTGTTTAAGCTTATTTTGTATTTTAGTCTGCCTTTACTAGCTTATTTTAGGCCTGCAAAAAGCTTATTTGTCTTTTAAAGAAAACCAAAAAGAGTGCAATCTAGTAAAAGTAGCTTTTTTCATTTGGCTTTTTCATGGCTTATATGTGTTTCAAGCTGCTTATTCTTTGTTAATTCTTGAAGCTTATAGTATAAAGTTGCTTTTCATATAGGTCATTAAGCCATAAGGATAGGTTATGGCTTTTAAAAATTAGCTTAAAAGTAGCTTGTTAGCCTTTTTAAACTGTTTTTTTATGCATTGTCTTAAATCTTTTAAGTCCCTTTCAGCTTATTTTCTTTGCTTATTTTTGTTCATAGGTGCTTATTAGGTTTAGCTAAACATCTGTCTTAGCTTATTTGTCTTACTTGGGGCTTAATCTGTCACTTTTTGCTTATTTCCTAGCTTATTGTCAAGTTTTATAAAAAGTTTCTTTTTTCAACTTTGTTACTTTTGCTTATTTTATAACCTTTAAAAATAAAAGAGAAAAAAAATGTTTTGTTAAAAAGAGAGGTCACAGGGGTCGAACCTGTGACCTCCCCTTTAACATACCAACACCTTAACACACACCTCCACTGCCAACTGCCCTTGGGTCTTTTTCGTTTAATACTCCACATTACTTTCTATTTATACACTTTTTAGCCATTAAGCTTAACAGCTTATTATGCTTATTTCCTGCTTATTTCATTAAGCTGTTTTGCTCTTTTTATTTTTCCTAGATTTAGCATTGTCCAAAGTACTTTTCATAATTTTTTCAGAATTTTCCAAATTAGTTTAGTGTTTTTCATTAGATTTTTAGATTAAAACTGTTTTTAATTCATAATAAATAAAATAAAAGTTAAAAAATATAATTCTTACTTCTAAAATTTTCTTTCATTATTTAGGACCTTTAAAAATTAAATTTGATTTTATAGGGTTAAAATTTGATAGTTTAGGTTTTTAAAGCTCGGGTTTTGATCCCGTTATTGTTTTTCGTGTTTTTGCTTTAATTGATTTCATTTTAGGCTTGCTTTTTCTTGTTTTTTGCATATATATTTGTAGAAATAGAATCCAATTCAAATATTTAAAATTATTCAAACACGCGATCACGAACTTAACCTCGCTTTTCAATTCACACCTTGTCGGGATACGACTCGGGAAGGTTTTGAATTTTGCTTTGGCTAAAAGCAATTTTCCTTCTAGAAACCTTACGGAATACTTACTCTCTCTTCTTAATTGATATTTTGGTTATATATTATATATATGTATTAAGCAATTATTACTATATATATGTATAGTTAAAATTTAAGAACCAGTAATTGTTGACTGACTTACAAAATCCGCTCATTTCTAGCCAATGAAGGAAAACGACTCAATGGAGAAGTTGATGAAACAATACTTGAGGGAAGTTGTCTCAAAGCATGGTGTGCCAGTTTTGATTATTTCTGACTGAGATGGTAGATTTACATATCAATTCTGGAAATCGCTAAACAAAGCCCTAGGTACTCAATTGGATATGAGTACGGCTTATAATCCGCAAATCAATTGTCAAAGTGAAACGACCATCCAAACTTTAGAGGACATGATGCGTGCTTATGTGATTGATTTTGGGAAAGGTTGGGATAGACACCTACCTTTGGTGGAGTTTTCTTACAACAACAGTTATCACACTAGTATCAAAGATGCACCGATCGAGGCAATGTACGGTCGCAAGTGTCGATCACCCATTTGTTGGGCTGAGGTTGGAGACGCTCAGCTCACTGGCCCAGAAATTGTTCATGAAACAACTAAGAAAATATTTTAGATCAAGAAGCGTATTCAAGCTGCTCGTGATAGGCAAAAGAGTTTAGCCGATAGGAATCGTAAGCCTATGGAGTTTCAAGTTGAAGATATGGTCATGTTGAAAGTGTCACCATGGAAAGGGGTGATACGTTTTAGCAAACGAGGAAAGTTGAACCCTCGTTATATTAGACCATTTAAGGTACTCGCTAAGGTTGGAACAGTTGCTTACAGACTTGAACTCCCAGATCAATTAAGTCATGTTCATAGCACTTTCCATGTTTCTAATTTGAAGAAGTGTTACGCCGACGAACCGCTTTCTATTTCATTAAATGAAATTCATATCGACGATAAGTTAAACTTTATCGAGGAACAGGTCGAGATCATGGACCGTGAAGTAAAGATGTGAAAACAAAGTCGTATCCCTATTGTTAAGGTGCATTGGAATTCAAGGCGAGGTCCTGAATTCACTTGGGTACGCGAAGACCAAATGAAGAAGAAATACCCTCATCTCTTCGCTAAACCTAAACCTACGTCTGAATCAACGTCTTAAGCTTTAAGGACAAAGCTCTTTTAACAGGTAAATGATGTCACACCTCGTAAATTCCATGTCAATATTTTAAACTATCCCGGTCATTATTTAGAATTTTATCCGTTACGTTTGAATTTAACCTAAAATCGAGAGGTTATCCCGCGTAAATCTAAAAAACATCATCGGACGCGTTCGGCTCTAGATATTGATTAGTGTAGATATTATATGCATTATTTTATCTTTTCTAAGTGTTTCATGGTTTACGATCACTTCTGATATTTATTTTCATGGTTTAGCGTATTAATTACGTTTTTTGCGTTTTTGATCAAACGAAACCCCGAAAACCCGTAATCTTTTCGTGTAAACTCTAGTTATCGTTTATCTTGTGTTGTAAGTCAAAAATTGTGTGACTCCTCCCTCCCTCTTGCTTATTCGAATGGTCAAACCACAACCAAAACAACAGCAAGCCTCAAAATTAAGTCATGAGGAATCTTTATGCTTTAATTTGAAAGGTTTGGAAGCATTAGGCATGCAAGGTAGGGTAAGGACTCTTGTTTTTATGCATGCAAGCCTTGGACCACTATAATCTTGATTTATTTAACAAGCTAGTGTTCAAGCTTGGTCTTCCCCCTGGCTTGTTGCGTCCACACCTCACCACACACACCTTTGGTGTGTGTTGGTCACCTAGTCCCATTATTCCTTCCTTGATAAGTCTTGGCTCTTAAAATATCTCTAACCCTAGTTTTTTCCTATATAAGGCTTATCATATCACACATTAGGTATTCATTTCATTCCAACAAAGCCACCAAGAGATCTCATCTCTCTTTTTCTCCTCTCTTGGCCGCGGACATCAACACACACACATACACATTCCATATTTTTGATTTCTATCAAGATTCATTCATTCCAAGATCATTTCTAATCATATCTAAGGGTGTTCCAAGGGTTGATCATTGTTTTTCAAGGTTTTCTAAAGATTTTAAGGGTTAGGGTTTTGATATTTGATGTGTCGTCGTGTATGTTGTTATTTATTACCAAGTTTTACTATTTATTTTATGTCGACTATACGTAATATGCTAACGGGAAGTGTACCCGATCAGATGTAGCTTCGTGGTAAGTAAGGTGTCGATCACTGAGAGTGGAAGTTAACTCTTAACTCTATCGGTATTTTATTTACCTAGATTTAGTACTAATCTAATCTAATTATTCTAATTAAATCTAATTAAAACTAAACTAACCTAAAAGGAGGTTTTCAGCCTAAGAGACTGGCACGAGTTTAGTTCTAATCATCCTAAGGTGATGACAAATAATGCACACAAATGATTAACAAAAGATTGGGAAGCAGTTAAATCTAAGTAAAATGTATTAGCTCGTTCAATCTAATAATATGCCTTGATTGTCTATTCGTGCAATGATTGTATTAATTCATTGGTGGTATATCATTCCAAAGTTAGGTGGATCTTCTCCCTACACTCGAGGTTTGTCGCTAGTTAATCCTGTCACAATTAACCTAAGCTCGCATAAAGCTCACACCGTTGATTATAATCTATCTAGAAAACTATATTGGTGGTTATATAGAATCCTAGCTCATAGAGGCTTTACCAACTTATTGCTTAATGGAAATTCATATACTAGTAGTTCACACCCACTTAACTACCTATGGAAACAGGACGTTATGTGTAATCCTAAGTCACCGGCTTAGTCTACCTATCCGCTTAACCATAGATCGAAACAGGGCATTCTATTGGTGATCCTATTATTCTAGCTATATGAATAAGCATTATATGTTTCTATACCAGACTCTTAGCCTATGCCCAAACAACATCGAAGTTGCAGCGCATTAAATGTGTAGGGCTAAACCCAGTTGAATGATAGGGAAAACATATAATTAAGCACATAAATGGGTATGAAGTGATAAACATAATCAACATGCAACGAATGAAGAACAATCGATATAAAGACAAATCAAAACATTATATTATCATAAACATGGCTAATACCTAAAGGTATTAGCCGATAGTCATTGTAACAATACACGAAATCATAGATGAACGATTAAACATAATGCTAACCAAACGCGTATAGTGGAGTGTAGAGATTACAAGAGTTTTCCCATCGATTAGACCACTTTATAGGACCTTCATGGCTTCATAGATCTTCTGAAAATCAGACTTGGTGGTAAAAAGCATACCCTAAATCGTATTTAGGGTTTGGTATTTATAGACTCTAAAAATTGGTCGATAAGGCGTATTGAAAAACTCAATACGGCGTATTGGATGACTTAGCGTGAGCTCCACGAATAAAATATTCTATAATTTTCTTGAGCTGGTTTAGATACGCCATATCTGATTTTTGGATACGGTGTATTGGGTCTTCGGATATTGAGTATTAACCAATACGGAGTATTGGTTCTTCGGATATGGAGTATTGACCAATATGGAGTATTGGTTCTTCGGATACGGAGTATTGACCAATACGGTGTATTGAGGATTTGGATACGGAGTATTGGCTAAAAATGTGTTTTTCTTGATATTTGACCAAAGTATCGTACACGGCATATCTACTAATGTGGATACGACACATTCTTCAAAGTCAGGCAATGGTCATGAGTTCTTCAAAGTCTTTAGATACGGCGTATTCGTCTAGAATGATACGTCGTATTGATGTCAGAATCAGTCGACTTTCTCAAACTTTACGTTTATGCTTCAAAACACGTCCTTCTCTCCATCTTTTGCCAAATGCTCAAAAATTATTGCAAATAACAAATATGAACTATTAAGTACCAATTCATGCAATAATTATATCAAATGGGTTATAAAGATGGGATAAATGATGCTATAAAGTAACTTTATTTGATGTCATCAAATAACCCCCCATTAGAATCCTACTTGTCCTCAAGTAGCTTTTAGAAGTTTATGAAATTGTATCCCTAAGGATTTTTCCGTTAAGCATTTATTTGATCTATTACAAGTGCACAACCAAACATCTTACGAAATAGGAAGATGAAAACACTTAAATCACTCAACTAATCTATGTGGTAACATGTAACTAATTCGCTCAATTGCTCGGTCATGACGAGTATTCTATCATAGGCTTGGCAAGGATACACATCTCTACCACTAGAGCTAAGGAGTAACAAGTTTATAAAGGTAAAATGGGTTTTTATAATAAGGCTTAGGGTTGATCATTCTACAATCTTTCACCAAAAGTACCACACCAACAAGGCAGCTAAAGCTCACATACATGGCCGTAATGACGAAATAGACATGTGTGTTCGATCACATCCTTATTCGAGTTTAACCAAGGGTTAGGATGAAGAATGATATAAGGTAGGGAGCTTCTAACTTTCACCAATAGTAATAAACCAACAAGGCAGCTGAATCATGCATACATGGCCGTAACGACGGAATAGACATGCATGTTCGCTCACATCCTTATTCGCGTAAAACCCATGGTTAATGATTGGGAAAAAGAAATAAATTGTCGTTAAATAAAAATTATTAAACAAATAGACTAAGTCCAAAAATAAATTGTTGTTAAATAAAAATTACACACATCTTGATCATAGATCAAAAATAACAACCTAAGTTGGCGTTCCTGTAATGGTCCACTTCCCAATCATCCCATACTTTACATAATTTTACAAGACAAGTGGCGATATCTACCACTTTATACAAAACTTTACATCGTTAACTTATAGACGTATCAACGAATAATCGATCCTTTATATAATTTATTCGGTCTAAACTTTTGTAAAACGATTATCTTCAAACTTTCCTCCTCTATTTTTGTTGTGATTTTTCTAATTTTTTTGTTTTTTTGTCATATACTAACTTCAAAACTTGGTGTAATTTCACCATCTTCACAATCATAATAACTTTGAATAATTCCTTTGATAATTCTTCATTCTTCGGACGTACCAATAATTGTGTTGGTAGTAAAAATACATGAGTTTTGACTACTTTATACATTCCCATTTACAATGTGCAAATTTCTTCCCAACCGTACCAAAGATAGAAAATTAACACAAGACTCGGGAAATACATACTTTACACTTTAAGCAACTAGCAACTGATAAATGGACTTAATCTAACAGGGTAGGCTAAGGTGTAATGAAATAAACAGTTGGTGTTGTTCCTAAAGGATTGGCTCTATTGGTTTTTCTAGAGGGTCTTAATCTTATAATGAGAGTAAACAAAGGGTTATACGGGGTTTAACTAACCAATGTAGTTAGTTAATAAAACAACATGTATAGGCTTTTTGGTTGTAATCCTAGAAATTTACCAATTTAAACAAGTTACTCCATCTAAATCCATAGTACTCATTACTGTGATCTCGAATAGATATACCAAGCCAAGTTCTAAAGTTTACTACATCACAGGCACACTCATATTTTTGTGGAATTTAGGGTAAATCAGGGGAAACGGATTAGGCTAAATCTCACAATTGGAATTAAGGGTTGTTTGTGCGGGTTATGTAACTAATAATTTCATAAAATTATGCTTGAAAATTTTTAAATTTGACTATTTTTTAGCATGTTATTGTGAAAATTAAGGACAAGTAAGCGTTCTAATTCTCCTCCCCCCACTTGAATTATACAACGCTCTCGTTGTATAAATAAAACATTAAGTACTGAAAATAAAAGAATTCGAACGAGAAACTCCTATGGGATTTGCTCGGTATGATCCTCGTTGTTGTGTTTGCGAGCAAGAATGTGTTGGACAACCGCCTTGAGATTTTTCAAGACTCCAACACTTTGAGATTTCCAGATTATAATTACTCTACCAAATTCTTTTTTTGGTTCAGTAAGGTCCATGTATTAAGTATAAGAAAACAAGTGCAATTCTATCTCCGATAATTGTTTGGTTAGAAAACAAAATAAAAACCTAAAACTGTACAAGAAGTCGATAAGCCATATCCATACTTCAGGATACGCCGTATTAGATCCTGTAAGAAAAATCCTAAGTACGTATCAGAAGTCAAATACGCCGTATCATGGTTATGAATACGCCGTATTGACAAATCTGACAATAGTGCAGAAAAAAATAAAAAGGGATAACGTCCAGTGTCAAACCCCCAAAATCGGACGGCAGCGGAATAGTAACATTAGGGTGCGACTTCAAGGCACAAAGTACAAGTCACAGAAAACGACCTCAAAAGAGACGTTTTAAATAAATTTCTCATTCGATATATTAAAATCAGAGTTTACAAAGGGTCCCAATTATAATGCAATAGAAAACATTTTGTTTAAAACGTTTGTCGAATGGTACTCAAGTTATTAAGCCTTCAAAAATATATCCGCGCGACTCAAATGCTCCCAATGCTCAGCTAGCAAAATAATAACCTGAGAAAATACATGCAAAACGTCAACAATAATGTTGGTGAATTCATAGGTTTAAGTAAAAAGCAGTATTGAAATAATTTAAGAAATATTTCAGAAGAAAAGTAGCGTTATAGCATTTCAAAGTGTCAGTTCCGAAATCCAAGTAGTGATTCAGTAAATCAAGAAGTATTTAAAAGTGGACCACAAGACTTAAGTAATGGTGGACTAAGTACGTATTCCGAAGTCCAAAACATATATTATTGCACTAAGCTCATGACATCGAAGCCGTATTCGTAATTCTTAGGGAATTGCACCCGTGTTCGTAATTATAAGGGATTTGCACCAGTATTCGTAATTATAAGGGAATTGCACCAGTATTCGTAATTATAAGGGATTTGCACCAGTATTCGTGGCTCTTAGGCCATAGCATTCAGGCAATAATCTGGATAGCATACAATTTAAACACTTGTGTCCAAAGTAAAACAAGTAATGTGTTCGAAACTCTCGGTTTCATATATAGGTATTCAATGTTCTCAAAATCATGTAGTAAGCAAGTAAAAGCTTTAGTAAAACTAGTCATGTAACGCTTAAGTAGTAGAAATCAATAAATTTGCTTAGTAAATGAGCATGTATTCTCACCCCGAAAACAGTTTAAGAAAACCATTAAAAAGAGAAAAGGTGGGGCTATGAACTCACCTTGAGTGAATGAATCAACAAAATAGATCAAAGAGTGAAAATGCGTCATGGACAAGTCGAGAGCAACCTAATTAGATATAGGCCGAATAAGTACTAAGTACTATGAATAACTAGAACCATATATAATTCTATATAGCTACATCACCATCTAATTGTGTTTGTGAAATAATGTTTAAATCACATTTGATAAATAATAATCATGTATTTGAACTCGTATAATCGCGTAACTAGTTTAATCGCCTTTGTAAAATAATATTTATAAAGTTTAAAACAAGTATAAATATTATTTAAGTGTTTCCAAAATGTTTCGCAAAATTTTTTATTAAAAACGAACCAACACTATTCACGTCAGGAAATAGTGTCTAGTTTACAAAATATACATCCGAAAATTATGAAAATTGGCAGGTTTATGTAAAATGTCGTTCCGAACAACTTTGTAGTTTTACATTTCGACTCAATCGGACCCGAAAGCCCTCAAAAATGAGCTTCAGCAGCTGTTGAAGCGTACACAGTTTTTCAGCTTTTATATATAATGTTCGATAACTTTGAAACGTCGTATCTTATTCGTTATAGCTCTGTTTTTAGCGATTCTTTCGAGCACGTTCTCGAAATTAAAAGTTCTATTTATTTATGATGTTTTCCAAAAAATAAATATCCTTGATGAACAGTAACTTTTATAAAAGTATTAATTATCGTAAACTCGTAATTAGCGTATCTCCTTCGTTATAAATCGGTTTTTCGAGTTCTTTATATGCTTGTAATCGTCATGAGACGTGGTATTTTATGTAAATATAAGTGGGCTATGTAAAATTTTGAACCAAACAGTCCTTTTAAAATAAATAGGTATTTATCTATATAAACTTGTTTTAATTAGTTTTTATCTTAAATAATGTACCATAAGTTCTCTATAATACTTGTATCATATGTCTTATGTATTATAAGGTCCATTAGTCCTTTTTTGTCCAAGTCTTGTCCATAATATCAAGTCTTTTACCATACTTTCACTTATTTGCCATAACTTTTAATAAGTAAACTTTTTAACTCATTAACTTTTTATAAACAATCTAACACTTGTGTAATACTTATAATCCCATTATAATCATGTTCTTGTCATCCATAT